>PVJX010038390.1:0-16364 GCA_004027295.1 Dolichotis patagonum
GAGTGAAGGGCCTACAGGTCCCAAAGAGTCAGGCCAGAATGTTGGTTTCTGAAAAGTCCCCGATCCCAAACAGACCTGGCCAAGATGCCAGTCTCCACAATATTCCCAATCCAAACAGCCCGGGCCACTCTGTGGGTCCGAGAGTTTCGGGTCCCAAAGAGACAGGCCGAGATGCTGCTTTCTGGGAGACTTCCTGGGCATGAAGGGCGGGGCTACGGGCCCAAACAGACCTGGCCCAGATGCCGATCTCCAGGCAGTTCCCTGTGGATGAAGGGTGTGCTTACCAGTTCCAAAGAGTCACGCAGAGGTGCAGGTCTGCGCAGACTTTCGATCCAAACAGCCCAGGCCACTCTACAGGTCCGGCCTTTTTCTCTTTTAATATTATAGACAATTATATACTGCTGGTCATATTTGTAATTTGCTTGATGCCTACTTCTTAGCCAGCATGCTGGCCTCCATTTCTCTTGACATCAGATTATGTTACATCTGGCTGTATCTTCTTTTCTAATATTTGTGCAAAATCTCCTAGATCAGTGGTGGCAAATCCACAGCCCATATGCCTCAGTGGACTATTTGTATTATTGAACGCTCTAAAAGAATCACCATCATCTTATATAATCAGTCCAAAATGGGATTCCTTGAAATATGTGAGTATGAACAAATTTCTAAACAATGGGACCCAAGAAGCCAGCATTTTTGTAATAGTCTCAATATCAGAGCATTAGCAGCTTCTTAAAATGCAGCTCAGCCTTCAGTCTTGGGATCCCATCCCCTATGCCCAGAGTCGTGGGCAGCAAGAAGGCTGTGGCTTGCTGGAGAGTAGCACATGTCTCTGCATCTGCTGCCTTGCACTCATGGGCTTGCTTTGTTTGGCTTAGTTTCACCTACTATTTTTTGAAACAGTTGGGGGGGTGTGTGCTTCCAAGAAGGAACAGACAAGCAGGCTTGACTGAAACCTTAAAAATCAAAAGAATCCACTTCCAAATGTAGGTGGTTTTCTATATGATCATCTCTGAGCTTTGCTTTTGATTTATGTTTGCTCCATATTTCCTCAACAGGGATCTATGTCTTTGAGACAGAGGCAGTGAGAACCTTTTGTTCATCCCTGAATCAAGATGGATCTTGAAGTTCTCTGGAAAGACTGGTGCCATCACTTAACATGTTAGCCCTGGGATTTCATGGTGGCTGGCAACAGAACTGAAATTTTGGAAGCCCTCCAGAGACTAAATTAGGGATTGGTGTTTAGCAATGGGGAAGAGTGCCAAGACAGGCACTTCTTTTCCTTGAACACTGGTTTGATGCAGGGAGATTTATTTATGTGCCAGAAACCACATGCTAAGCTGTAATGGAGTGTAATTATTGCTCTGTATGCTACAAAGTGCTGGACTTGAGGTATCCTGCAGAATTCTAATACTTCCCTCATTGGACCCTAATAAACTGCCCCCAACAGAGCAAGGAAGACTTGCATTTCTTGCATCTGGTCTTTAAATCAAGATGTCACTGGCCATCCAGTTGGCTGATTTTTTTGTGACTCCGAAACTTTGATCTGCGGCCTAGGACTCCACTGAAACATACTTTCTTCTGAGCTTTGGAATACTTCCATACAAGAGAACTGAAATGAACAATAGAAGAACTCATATGAATAATTAAAACATGACCTAAAATACGCCCAGAATACGAAATAAGTCATTTGTAATTATCTGGTTATTTCCGCTGAGAGGACTGAAAAAAAGGCTAAATTATTTGGGTAATTACCTTCTCCTTTTTACTTGACACATGGAATGGTCCCAACTTCAGTGTACAATCCAGCAGCTCTCAGGAGTCCAGGATTCTGTCTCTCCTCTGGCATTCTGCACTGAGAATTATAGGAATATGATGTTCAATCTCAAATATCATCCTGCAAGGTTAGGTGTATTTCTTTTTTCTATTTCACTTTAAAGAGAATAAAACAAAAGAGGGAAGAACAAAGCAGATCAGAGCAGAACAACATAAGCAACACAGCACTTTACAATAAGACAACCGGACATTAGCAGTAGCTATCAAAATATCTCTTTCTCTGCTATAGTTGAGCATAGTTTCAAATACAATAATATCAAACATATTAAAATAGTATAAAACCATTCAAAAGAATGAAAGAATTACAGGACATTCTGAACCAAATAACAGAGAATGATCAATGGCTACTATAATATCTCATTTTCAATAAAAAATTTGTTTATACTCTCACATATATTAAAATCCCAATAAGACACAACATGATAGAACTGATGGTAGTAGCACAGTAGAAGCATGGTAGGGCTTCTAAGCAAGATGATATTAAATCAGTAATGGCTGCCATAATGTTTTGTTTTCTGCAAAACAGCTGTTCATACCATCATGCATAATAAAGTCAAACAAAACAGATTAAAACCATTCCAATTGATGAATGAAAACATTGAAAGCTTCAAAGCAATGAAATGGGAAATCATGACACCATAAAATCATATATACTCTTACCAACTCTCATACTAGGGAGACTATATGGTATTTATACATGTGAGTTTGGTTTATTTCGCTTATGAGTATGGTCTCAAGTTGTGTCCATTGATTTATAAATATCTCAATGTGATCATTCTTTATAGCTGAGTAGTACTCCATTGTATAAAAATACCACAACTTTTTTATCCATTCCTCAGTTGATGGGCACTTAGGTTGTTTCCAAGATCTGACTATTACAAATTGTGCTGCTATAAACATGGGTGCACATATATCACTGTGGTATGATGTTTTCAGATCTTCTGGGAGTATTCCTAGAAGTGGAATAGCTGGGTAAAATGGGACTTCCAAACTCAGAGTTTTGAGGAATCTCCAGACTGACCTCCACAGTGGTTGCACCAGTCTACACTCCCATCAACAGTGCAGTCCTTTTTCCCCACAGCCTCTCCAGCATTTGTTGTTGGTATTTTTTTTTTTATCCTGGCCATTGTTTCTGGGGTGAGATGGAATCTTAGTGTGGTTTTAATTTGCATTTCTCTCATGACTAATGATGATGAACATTTTTTCATGTATTTATTTGCCATTCATATTTCTTCATTTGAGAACTGTGTATTCATTTCAGATGCCCATGTTTGGATTGGGTCTTTGAATTTCGAGGGTCTGATTTTTTTAAATTCTTTATAAGTTCTAGACAGAAGTCCTTTGTCTGAAGGACAGTCCCTGAAGATTTTTTCCCAATTTGTGGGTTTTCTTTTCACTCTGCTGGAAATCTCTTTTGACATGCAGAAACTCTTTAATAAGATATGGTCCCAGTTATTGATTCTGGGAAGTATTTCCCATGCAGTTTGATTCTTGTTCATGAATTCTGTACCTAACCCTATATCTTTGAGATTTTTACCTATTTTGTAGGTATATTTCTTAAAGATGCCTTAATCATGCTGAAATTGTTCCAACTGTTTGTTGTTAAAAAAAATCTTTGCGATGAGAAAATAATGCTCTATGTGACAGGGAACCAGAAAAAAGTGAAGGTAGCTCACCCATCAGCTGCAGATTGGTTGGAAAGACATAACACTTTTATACAATGGAGAACTACTCAGCTATAAGGAAGGAAAACCTTGAGGCTCTTGTAGGTAAATGGATATAACTTGAGACCAAGCTCAGGTATAAAAAGGTTCAGAATCACTTAGGTATATAGTGAGCTGCCTCCTTAATCTAAAATCTAAAGGAGTTAGTGGGGTACAACATGTACAATGTACCCTGTGAAAGTGAAAGGGAGGAATTGTCTAAAGAGGGAAGGCAGAGGACATTGTTCATCTTGTATCATGATTTGAAACCTATATTGCTTTCATTACTCTGTTTAGTTTGGTTATATTCTGTTCCAGTTTCTCTACTTGTACTAGATTTGAGGGCATAGATAACTATTCCAAAGATAGCAGGATATACTATGGTAACCATTTTTAATTTCCTATTAACTTAATCTGAAACCCTGTATTGCTTTCACTGTCTTGTTTTGACTGATTTTATTTGAATCTGTTTTGTTTGATTGCTGTCTTGTCTTTACTGATTTTATTTGAATCTGTTATATTTGATAGTATCAAGTCTGAGAGTATAGACAACTACTCTGAAGACAATAAGAGTATTGTATTGACTATTACCCTCTTTTGAAGTCCTATAGTGTCTCCAATGTTTTGTTTTTATTGATTTTGTTCCATACTGCTATGTTCAACTTTATTGTTCCTGATGATATGGGCAATTCTATTGAAGATAACAAGAGACATCATGGTAACCATTGTAGATCACCTTGTATCATAGTTTTAAATCATGTACTATTTCCATCCTTTTGTTTTGAATGACCCCATTTTGTTTTTTTGTGTTTTTTTCTCATTCAGTTTTATTATTTTCAAAATAAAAATTAAAAAAACTTTGTGTCTGGTGTCCTGCCCTCTTAAATACAATCTGTGGGGTGGAAGTTAATTTTTCCTGATTAAATATGCCCAGACTTCCTAAGAGATTGTCTTGATAATTAAATTTCTCTGTTCACACTAAATCTCTCTGTTCTCTGTTTTGACAGTGTTCACACCATCATTGTAAGTTGGAATGGAAACTAGGACAAATGTATATACTGCCCTGAAGATTTTTTTGGAAGAGGCACATGTTAAATAATCAAGGGTAGATAATCAGATTTTGTGTTTTGGCCATCTATCTTTCTCTCCTCCTAATAGAAACAGTGCTGAGCCTCCAGTTGACTGAGGCTCCTATCATGTCCATTCTAGTGAACTGAAATGTTACTGGATTTCAGTGGTAAAGACAAGTCAAATGACAGTGTAACTACAAAATCTTCTACACCAGGAATGTCTTTGGGCCACTTTCACAGAAACCCTTACTTCTCACCACCATGATAGAAAATGGAAATAAATTCCTTCATGATAGATATGCAAGCCATGTCTGCTATGCTACGGATTCAGTTGCTACTAAATTGTTATTTTCATGTAAAACACATTTAGGGTTGCAACTTTCAATCTGAGATACTGGGAACACATTTCTGTCCTAAATTTCCCATCAGGATGGTAAGAAAATATTCCAGTGACTGTCTCATCACCCTTCCATTCCCTGTATGCGCCATGCATGCTGTGGGACTGTATGTACACAGGTTATTCTGCCGTGGAGGGAGGAAGTTGCTGGTCTCTATTCAATGACCAAAACTATTTCTTTCATGATTCAGTATATGTACTGGAAATCTTTCCTATAGTACATTATTGTTTAATGTTCTTCATAGTGACTAATATAGCATTTAAAACTGTTTTGAAGTCTAGTTAATCAAACTTTTCCTTTGTGGATGCTGAGTTCTGAGTTTTGCTTAGGAAAGACTATTCCAAAGGAAGACAAATGAAAGAGAGGTGAATAAGAACAGTATTTTTTTTTTTTTTTGGCTTTTTGAATCAGGGTCTTGTTTTGCAGTTTAGGATGGTTTTGAGCTCACTTTGTAGCCCAGGCTGGTCTACACTTGCAACAATCCTCCTGCCTCAGCCTCCAAGTGGCTGCCACACCTGGCTAACAATTTGTTTTTGTATTAATTTTCTATTGCTGTGTAACAGATTACCATACATTTAACAGATTAAAACAACGTATGCTTATTATCCCAAGTTCTCTGAATTGGGAGTTGTATTAGTCAATTTTTCACTGCAACAAACTGCTCAAGAGAAACTATCTAAAAAATTGAAAGGTTTATTTTGGCTCAGGATTTCCGAAGTTAGCCTGTGGCCACTCATCCTATTGCTTTGGGCCTTGGAAAGGCAGAATGTCATGGTGGAGAGCACATGGAGGAGCGGAGCTGGGGCTAGAGTCTCACCAGAGCCCGAGATCCTCTCATTATGATGGTCAGGAAGCAGAGAGGAGTGAGCAAGAATCCAGGGGGAAATTACACCTTTAAAGGCACACTCTCAGTGACCTACTTCTTTCAAACAGGACCTACCTTGTGGGTTTCCACTCTATCCTGATAATATCACCATCATTTAACTATTAACAGGCTAATTCACTGATGAGGTCAGGGTCCTCATGATGCAATCACTTTTTGAAGACCTATATTGTTGCATTGTGGACCAAGATTTTAGCACATGAGCTTACGGGCCATTAAATCGAAATCATAGCAGAAGTCCAGGCATGGAGTAGCTGAATCCTCTGCCCTGAGTCCTCCAGGGCTGTCAGCCAGGTGTTGGCTGGGTTGTCTCAACTGAGGCCTGAGGCCCTCTTCCAAGATCCCACAACAAAACTCGTTTCCTTGCTGTTGTAACACTCATGGTGGCTTGCTTCTAACTTTTAGGTCCCATTCTAAGAACTCACATGATCAGGTCAGGCCCTCGCAGGGCAATTTCCTTTTGCTTACTCAAAGTTACTGGTTATCAACCTTAATAACATCTGCAAAACATCTCTTTGCCTTGCCAGATGGCTTGACCTCATTATAGTGGCAGCATTCACCGTGCTCGGAGGCCCTCCCACACTCCTCATAGGGCAGGAGACAAGGCTTGTGCACTAGGAAGGAGCAACTGGGGGTCATCTTAGGCTCCTTCTTACCACGGTGCTTCAAAAAATAGGTTTTAGCACATTGTTTAAAATTTAAATCATTTGTTGAGTGTAGTGATGCACACCTGTAATCCCAGTGCTCGGGAAGATTACGACTGCAAGGCCAGTCTGGGGTACACAAAGAATCCAAGGGAAACCTGCACTTCATAGTAAGACCCTGAGCCCTGAAAAAATTAAATCATTTGTATAAGATGTGATCAAAACAGAGTAAATGTTTGAAGCTTTAAAAATTAATTACGGCAAAATACACAGTGCCATGTGCCCAGGGCTCCTTTGTTAGAGTACTCAAAATATTCCCCTCAAAGTGCTCCCTTTGCTTCAAGTGTACTAATCCCATCATTCTTGCCACTTTCTGAAGCAGGTCTGAAAGTCTTCCTTCAGGTTTTAAGTTACTCTGTCATGGCTGCCTTGATGTCCCACGTTATTAAAAATATTTACCTTTCGTGCTCATTTTGACTTTGGGAAGAGCCAGAAGTAACAGGGAGCCAGATGTGGTGAACAGCGTGGACCAGAGCACCCTGTCACGTGCTCAGCAGCTTGTCTCTCCATTGGATAGCACTTGGCGGCTGCGTTCGCCATATTTTAAAATCGCACCTTGTAAAGGCATTTGCCAAAGAGAACTTCCACAACTGCTTCAGAAAATGGTAAGAACCATGGAATAAGTGTGTTTTAAGTGAGGGGGGTACTTCAAGAAGGATTAATGGTAATATTTTAAAATTGTAATAAATATTTAGTATTTAAACTTTCATCATATATATCAACCATATCTCATATTTGGTATTAAGTTAGTATGAGACTTTCTATTATAAATGGTAAAGTTTTCCTGACAATCTTGATATCCTGCAAAATCACATACTAAAAAATAACAAGTGTATGGAAAAACTGAATTTAAGAGGAGAACACGCAAAACCGGAGCACCAGAACAATGTAAGAATCCTAATAAAACTTTTAGTATTGTTTAAAAGACAGTTTAATTGTCTAATAAATAATGATATATTACAGAAAATATGACCCAGAACAAAAGATGAGCATACCTTCATGTTGGGGTCATAACAAAGGATGCTGACTGCTAAGTACAGCAGTAAAGAAAATGTCCAGAGACTGGGAAAGACTCATCGTAAGCGTGTCATGGCACCCTCAATCAAGAGAAAAATGCAGGGTGACAGGCACTCCCCATGGACCAGGGCATCTTTGCAGACTGTGCATTCCACTGCCTTAGTGTGTGCTGTGGTCAGCAGTTGCTACTTGATTTCAAAAACTGTAGCTTGCTGAGAAATACTGAATATGACTATGACTTTCACATTATACTGAACTGAATCCTTTGCTTAGCATTGGCATCTGAGCTAATCTGTGCTACAGAAACTCGTGTTGCAATAGAAGACTATGAGGAATTAAAATTTCCCATCTGTTGTGACAGCACTATTTATTGAAAAGTCTTATCATCATTCTTCCGCTTGTGTTTTTACATTTGCCTTTTATTTTATTCAGGTATGCACACACATAGTCAAAGAAAACTCTGGAAGATCTATTACAAACAATGGTATGCTTTAGGGCATCTTACACTATTTCCCATCACTCACAACAACTATTTCAACTATTTTAGTTGCTTACTTTTGTAGCCACCTCTACACCTTTATATAACATTCTTATATTGCAGTTTCTCAATAGTGCTCATGTTGTAGTTTCATGTTAACTATTGATTGTCTGTTAGGGAAGGTAGACTTAGTTCATAATCAGTCTTCTGCCTGGTCCATACCATTTCTTCCAAACCATCCTCCTTATAGAATTCCCTTGTAATTTCTATTCAGTCCATATACAGAATTGTTAAATTGAGTGAAGTTTTACCTAAAGCTCTCTCTGTACATATTTTAAGCTTGGCTGAAATGTTTCTGTGTACCTGGTACACCTAACCGAACGTGATACCCATGTAAATGTGTTACACCATCATAATGAGTCAAGCAATTCACTGTGATTTCCTTAACGTTTTCTCTTTTTAATCATTATTTTTAATTTAAAAAAGCAACTGTAAAATGTATGTTTTGATGAGCAAGGGTGTTTTTTTGAAGTCAGCTGAAGGACAATTAGCACAGCAAAGACTGCAAAAATGCCCTGACCCCCTAGAATGTGATTTTTGTTACTTTTTATTTCTGTATGGGTTTTTCATTTTGTTTTGGTTTGATTTTTGTAGAACTTAAATTTGGACCTTCAGAGGAATGAGCATCATTGTTTTGTTTTGGAGGGAGGTTCTTGATGGTTTAACAAAATTTGACTTAGATTTTAAAATTTGGTGCTTTTAAGAAAGAGTAAAAATGAATAACAATGCTTCAGTTAAAGTTACAAAAGAAAGAAAGAAAGAAAGAAAGAAAGGAAGAAGAAGAAGAAGAAGAAGAAGAAGAAGAAGAAGAAGAAGAAGAAGAAGAAAGAAACGTGTAGGAAGTATCAGAGTCTCAGCCACTCACAAGCAGCCAGCTATTCAAACCATGTTCCAGTTAGACATGAGCTGTTGCCAAGCGGGCTGCCTGTGTACCTCACTTCTGATTTCTGTATGTCCCATCCTGTTTTCTGTCTAGAAACGTAATCTGCCCACGTGGTGGCATAAAACACTCTGATCCTTTTTTTTTGGGGGGGGGGCATGCAGTCCAAACTGCTACCTGATTCTGGAATCACAAATAAAACCAGGTAAGATCTGCAAAATCTATATTTATTGTCATTTTACCTTTCAACAGTATTTGTTTTGGTATTGCCATGTAAATGTTAATCATACCCAATCCATGAATTAACTGGTGCTTGTTTCCTTTCTTGCCCAACAATTTGTATAGCCTAGAGTTAATAAATAAGTAACTTTTTTTTGCTTTTGTATAAATATTAATACAACCTTGTAACTTCCCCTAGGCATGTAAATCTATAATTTATTTCTTTGTCCTGTGCTTCATATGATCAAATGTTAGTCTTGTGCATTAAAGGCATTAAAGGAGGGGAATTTAAATGTAGCAAATGATGATGGCACTCTTTTCATGTCTAATTCTTCCAAATGACTACGTGATATTTTGTATATTTAATTATAATCACCTTGTCCCAGAAAAGATGTGAAATAGCTTTCTACAGGATGCTCACAGTCTTCGAGTTTAGAGAGAATTGCCCAAAGTAAAATCACAAAGAAATCACTAGAGTAATAAATGCTAAAATTCCCAGAGTGCTAGGAATTTAACATCACCCTCCTATTTCCCAATATTGCATTTTATGTTTGTCTTATAAACTCAAGGACCCCTCTAGGATAGAGAGACAAGAGACAATTTAGAGTCAAACATGTTATGATGATTAAGAGCAGCAGTCATCAAGCAATTGAGTATGGGCCACATTTATTTGGTGACCTGTTCTGTGTTGCCAACCAAGTAACAATGGTTTTTACATTTCAAAAGCCAAATGCAGAAAAAAAAATAAAGATACAGGCCATAATACTCTTTTTTTTAAGTTTAATTTTAAAGGGAATAAACAGAGCAATAAAACAAATCGAAACAGTGATAAAGACAGTAGGAAATCTACAGTAATTACTATATTGCATATTGTTGTCCTCTAAACAGTTGCTCAGGTTTAGGCTTGCGAAGTCAATCAATACAGTTCCTCCTCCGAATCAGCTGGTTGCTCACGGAGTTGGGGGTTGGGGGCTGTTCTCTCCCCAGCCAGCACCAGCTGGCTCACAGGTCGGGTTTAGCTTACTTCCTTGTTCTCCCTGATCCGTGCTCTGGCTGGCTCTCCGTAAATACTCTTAAAGCATAAAATATTTACTATCCGAACCTTTAAGCAAAGAAAGTTTGCTGAATCCCACTTAAGAGCTCAGCCTCTGTAACCATACAGACCTGGATCTGAGTCCCAGTGAGACCCAGTCAAGCAACATAATGGCTGTTAGCCTCGGTTTTCTTATCTGTAAAATGAGGTTCATGTGGGGCTTAAGTAAAATTGGGTTTGGAGAGGCTGCTCACAGAGCCTGGGAAGTATGCAATATACTTTTATTGTACCTAATGTTGTTATTTCTATTTGAACAAAGCCTCCAGTACTTTCCCATCCCTGTCAGAGCTGCAGAGGTATCAGTGTCTCCAGATGCTGATTGCGTTGTGTGCCCTTTCTCTTCACTCTGCTCCTGACTGTAATCAGGAAATCACTTTGACCCTTGCACCTAATCATACAATTTTGCCATTTCACATTCAGACACTTCTTATATTTGAGGCTATTCGGTGAAACGTGTATTTCCATTAAGAGTTGATAATCAACTCTAGCACTATTAGTGTCTCAAGTTCATGACTGATGACAGTGTGATAGGGATCTGAGTGGCCGGCTCAGGCAAAAACATGCTTGGGACAATTGCAGGGCTCTGTAGGCAGTGCCTTCCAACAGCTGCCTGCTTCTCTGCCCACCCAGAGCCATCTGGACATGGTTCCCTTCTCCAGGTATAGTGTCAGAGTCAACAGCCTGGTGCGTGGCATCTTTCTCTCTTGCTTTCTTTTGTGCCCCTCTGGGCACAGAGTATTGATAGATTGAAACTTTAACCCATGCAGTCTGAAGTATGGGTATCCTCATTTTTGCACAAGTTTGTTGTAGCAAAGGGTGAAATCTGTGGGTTCTTTTTTTTTAACCTTTGCTCACACTCTGTCTGAATGTCTTGAGGTTCTTTTGTGTGTGGGGGCGGGGGATTGAGCCCAAGGCCTGGCCTTGTGCATGCTAGGCAACAGATCTACAGCGGAGCTGTAGCGGAGCTACATCAGGTGTCTTGAACTCTTGAAGACAGAGTAGAAAGAGAACCTGCGGAGTCTGTCCCAGAAGCCAAGAAGCTGGGAGGAACCAGAACCCTGACCACTGGACACCTAGGCATTTGCAGGCTGGATGGCCATTATCCTATTCTGCCATAGCCGAGTGTGCCCCCGTGTCCATAAATGCCAGGTCCAGTCAAGCCTTTTAGAAGCCGACACCTGATGCTATATTGGGCACTATTTGGAAGTGTTTTCCTCTTCTCCACCATAGCAGAAAAGCCTCGGAAATGCTGCAGAGAACTCTGCTTGGCCACGTAGGAGACTGAGCCATCTGGACAGGGAGTCAGAGGCGGAGAGGCAGGGTAGTGCGGACAACCTCCACTTTGGGGAGAGGCACAGTGCCAAGGACTGTGACAGTGGCTAATATCCGTCCATATGTACACAGTTAGCCCTCCATATCTGTGGCTTCTACATCTGGAGATTCAACCAAGAACAGATGGAAAATATTCAAGAAAAAATGCATCTCTATTAAACCAGCACAGACTTTTTTCTTGTCTGATTCCCTAAACAACATGCACGGCAATGATTTATATAACATTTACATTGTATCATATATTATAAGTCATCGGAGGCTATTTAAACTACACGGAAGGATGGGCAAATACTACATTGGTTTTTAGAAAGGGTTTGGGCACCTGCACATTTTGGTATCTTCAGGGGTCCTGGAAGTAGCACCCTGTGGATATAGAGAAAGGATTATGTGAGCTTACTTGGAATGTGAAGAGCTTGGTGACTGTGAGCTGAGGAAATGCAGTCTGAGCTCCATCCATCTCTGATTAGGAGGGGATGGTTTGGTTGAGGGATGACTGTTTGTTTCCTTCGCGTGATGCCCTGGGCTGAGGGACTTGAGGGACCACACAAACACTCTGGGGCTACACTTCTTCACCAGTGGGATTGCTTGCATCCTCTTTATCTCCATCTGAAAAGCCAGGCCCTGCTGGCCAGCTGAGGGAATGTGTGTTTGGTGTTGACCTTTGCTAACTGACAAACTGTTCACAAACATCTCAGGGGCATTTAGATGGGGCTTGGAGTAATGGAAATGGATTAGATTTGGGGACCAGTCGCATGTGTTCCCTTTTATCTTAACATGCAGAAAGGCATTTCAAAGCATATTTTTTTTTCTTTTTTCCTATTAGATTTTCATTGCCAAGTCACAGGGCCATAAAGTGCCAAAACAGTGAACAATTTGCCTTTGCCTTTGCTTTTCACAGATCAGAGGTGAAGGGGGAGGATTTACTTTTGTGCTCTCCATAGCAGAACCTTGGCACTGCTCCTAGGAAGTCAGTGAACAGAGAGGGGATGGGAGGGCCTCTTATTATTCCACTGAGAAAGTCTAAAAGAAACAGAAACAGGGCAAGGCCAGAAGAACCGGTGAACAGGCAGCTAGGCTGTGAAGTGTCATGTGACCTGTCAGACTGGACCGTCTTGCTTTCCTTCCCTCGAAGGTTCTAAGGCCCTTCATTGGAATCCACCTTTGTATATACCTTGTCATCTCTGAATTATCCTGGGTTACCTTTCCCTTCCAAAGTCCCTCCCCATGAGGAGCTAAGGGCTGATGCTTATGAGAAAAAGGAGGAATTAAAAATACAAAAGTTTCCTCAACATTAAACTTAATCCTTCACTGTCCTCATATCCTCTCATCTCCTTTCACACCAAATTCCATCTCTTCCACAGCCTATTGGAACAATAACATACGTTCCCTTGGCCAGATACTCTAGGTTTTTTGAATGTTACCACCATCAGGGAGAGGGGGTATCTCATTTGACTGTGACGTGCTTGGTTGATAGTCCTGCTGTAGAAGTCTTGAAGAGACTCGAAAGACAGGTCTTCAGATAGTTACCTCTTTATCCCACCTCAACCTCACAAGATGGACATTCCCAGAATTGCTCCTGTTTTATACAATGGCAATAATATTGGAATTGAGAGAGCTTCTCTACTCCTTTCCTCCACACTAGCCTTACCACCTACTTCTATGAAATCTAATGACTTTGTATCAGTCAGTGCTCACTGGAGAAACAGATTCAATGCAAGATATATATAAGTATATAAGGATTTACAAGGTAGCCTTACAATGGCCACCAGGAAGTCAGACATGGAAGAATGCAAGAGGGCTGTCTTTGTGCTGGTGATCCAAAGGCCTGGAGCTCACTGCACCAGGAGACAAAAGAGTCTAAACTGGAAGCCAGGAGACAGTGTCCAGGGTGAAGACTGAAGCTCTTCTGAAGAAACAGAAGCCAGCCTTCCTTCCTTTCCCTTTTGTTCCATTCAGACTGAAAGCCTGTTGGCTGGTGCCACTCACACCCAGGCTGGGTCTTCTGTTTTCTATATATCCCTTCCGCAGCACTCAGAACTATGCTGATCCAATTTAGTTGGGCTCAGTCAGTTAACTATTGTAGACATGTTCTCTCTCTCTCTCTCTCTCTCTCTCTCTCTCTCTCTCTCTGTATGGTACTGGGGATTAAACCCAGCACCTTCACATTGAACTACATCCCCAGACCTTTTTTTATGTTTTATTTTGAGACTGTATTTGTCTTTTTGATGCCGAATTATATCAGTTTAAATCACAGAATATTACAAATCAAATGCCACCTTATAGAAGGGATAGAGTAAACCACAATTCTTCTGCTTTTCTCTCTTTTTTTTTTTTGTACCAGGGATTGAACTCACGGCCTTGTGTTTGCCAGGTAGGCACTTAAGCCACTGAGCTAAAGCCCTGGCCCATCTTATGCTTTTCTCATATTGTGCTCAGACTCATTAAGAAGGACATCAGCTTGTCAGGAGGGTTTAGTAGAGAAAAGATTACAAGGGCTGAGAATTTGTGTTTCTAGCAAGTTCCTAAGTGTTGTTGATGCTGTGATCTATAAGCACATTTTGAGAACGAGAACACTGAAAAGACCGTGGCTTCTTCATCCCGATTTCTTTTCTCAACAAAAGCCATCAAGTGTTTGCTCTGTTGAGATCTGAAAATACTGCCAGGTCATACAGATTCTTCTTTTATTTATGTAAGAAATAATCCAGACTCGAAATTAAACATCTGCAAGGCTGACTTTGCAGCTGCTCCCCAGGATGTAGCCGCTTAGGGCTGTCTGGTTTGGAGATGCGGCTGGCGAAAAGGGTCCTCAGAAACCAAGGGAGGAGTAGGGGTTTGTCTTCCCTGTCTTTGCTGGGTGCCCTGGGGATCCTGACATTTTCTCCTTGGCATGTTGAGCCCCACTTTTTCTGTCTGATGCTGGTTCTAGGAAAGGTGGGGCCAGCAGGAAGGAAATGAGAGCTTAGTCTCTGCCCAGGCTCCTGCGTGGGATTTTTCCATTCTAGTTGGTTGCTTTGAGTGTGTGTTCTCCAACCTGCACTTGTTCAGTGGCGAGTGAGAAAATACAAAGTGCCACATGCCCTAAGCACGAACAGGGAAATGTACTGGCTCAGGTAACTGGCAAGGCCAGAGGAAGCTCTGACTGCACACACAGCAGCATCCAGACCTTCTCAAGCTGGTATCAAACGAGCTCTCTATGCATAAATGTGTAATTGCTGCGGTCACCTGTTACAGGCCTGCCTGCCATATGCAAAGAATTGTTATGGGCACTAGAAGAGGGAGTCCACATGCAAAAATATCCCCAAGGGTAAAATGAAAGATAATGTTTTGCCTTTTTAAAATGTTCGCCCTTTTATCACAAATGCTTTTCCTTCCTAATTGCTGGCCATCCAAAACCCATAAATATTCAAACATTCACAACCCAAGAAACCTTCCCCAGGTCCTCCATGAATGATGTCTTTCTTGAATACCGCCAATGATTACTTGTTCAGGGAAATGTCTCTTCCCTGGTGGGCACTGTCTGGACACTTTGATATCTGTTTTTTGTTTATTAGTTGGTTGATGTTGTTGTTGTGTATGTGTGTATGTGTGTCACAAGGTTTTTTTTTCTGTGTAGGTCAGGCTGGTCTTAAACCCACAATGATCCTCCTGCCTCAGCTTCCCGAGTTATGGGATTACATTCATGTGCCATCATGCCTGGCTATTGGCTACTGGTCATTAAGCATGTCATTCTCTGTCTCTTGGAGTTGTGTGAACACAAAACTATTAATATAAAAAGTGATAAGATGCTGTCCAGTTCAGAGAAAAGCTTCAAAATGTGTTCTTTTCATTAGTTTACTTTTTTTCCATGTGTTTCTTCCCTGTTTTAAAATCGTGAATTAAGGTTTCTGAGTCCCATGTCCCCCTTCTTATAGGCTAGGCTGTCTTGGTTACAGGAATGTACTGGTCTCTCACTTGCAGAGGATTTGTGCCTGTATTACAGTGTTTGACGATATCGCACGTCGGCGAGTTACACCCTGACCAGCTGGGCTCAGAGCACAGCTTGTTGCCAGGTCTCCTATTTTGTACCCCATCTTCCCAGCCTCTCCTATCACCTCCAATCTCTTCCCACATCAACTACCAGCCAACAGCACACAGATGATTTGACATTTTGTATTGTGCTTACTAACACATATTATCTGTAAAAATTAATGACCTTCATTGTGATAGTTCCATACATACATATATTGTGGCTTGGTCGTGTCTACTCACCCTTCCTATACCCTCTCCCTGAATATCCCTCTTCTTGCTCCACTTTCCACTCTTAAAACAGATTTCTTTAAAAAGAGGTAGCTTAAGTTGTTCTTTCAGGAGTCATCTCTTTACTCAAGATTTTTTATGTTTTTAAAAAATTATTACTTTTAAAAATTGAGATACTAAATGCCTGAGACCAACAATTCCAATCCTCTAAGTGTTTCCAGCTCCCTATAACTGTATGTCAACACGTACCTTTTTGTAATATACCTCATCTTTGATTAAAAGAAAGACAAGTTATTCTGCCTCCTCAGGAATTCACCCTCTGAGCCTGGTTTGAACAGCTCGCCCTTAAAAAGACATCTTATTCTGGAAATTCTCCCCTGGCCCATTATTGTTTAGTGAAATGTTTTTACTTACAACTGGTCAAATAAACATCCTAGTATTATCTTTGAAATGGA
>PVJX010038391.1:0-16368 GCA_004027295.1 Dolichotis patagonum
TGCATCTTCTATGCATGAATGAAGAGGTTTTCTTCACTGTTAACCAAGTAGAGTAGAGAAACAAAGTCTGGACTCTTCCCTGTGTGTAGAAGTGCTTTGTTGAGATAAGAAATTTGGGTGATCCCTGCCAATTGTTGCTTTTCAAAATCTAAGACCTTTTGCCACATTTGGAGATGAAGAATTTTCTTTCTTTGATATTTTCTGTTAGTGGTTTTAAGAGAGTTTGCAACTGAGACTCAAAAATACGATCCTAGAGATAAATACTAGTTAATAGGTTAACATGTATAAATTTATACAGCGCAAACCATTTCAAAACAGACTAAAAACATTTCAAATCAATAAGACTTTGCTTTTCTTTCTTTTTTATCTGTGTAGGTGCATTTATTCTACATATTTAGACACTGAGTAGAAGCTTTTGCAGTCAAAATTTTTTCTTTAAAACGGAGATAAATTAGAGTTTGTGGAGTGCCCTACTTTCCAGTCAATCGCTAAAATGCAATATTATACAATTAAGGAAAATTATGCTCTACTCTACACTGTTATAAATCAATATGAGCTTCATCTATTCATTTTGGTCAATCAGTAGCAATCAATGGAAGCCAAATCAGTCATCACCAAACAAACCACATCAAAGGTCAGGATGATAAAAATGAACAAAGAGGAATAATGGGCTTTATTGCACTTGTATAGCCATAACCAAAAATGATAGTCAACTCAACCTTTCATTGAGACAAAATGCCTTGATTTTATTTGGAAAATAGGTTTTTCTTGCTTGAGTTTTGGTATTATACTTGCATATAAACATATGTCCTAGAAAGACGTTATCCTTGAAAACTGATATTTATTTATTTATATTTTAAATTTTATTTTAAAGGGGGTAAAATTAAACACAACAAAACAGAATGGAACAGGACATAAGAAAGCATAAATTTCAAAGCTAGACAACCAGAGATCTTTACTATCTGTCATATTGCCTCTTTTTTTCTTCCAAATGGTTGTCCATATCTTTTCATACTGGGAGTTCATACTAAACAACATAGCCAATCTTTTCACAAGATGTGTAGTTCACTGGCTCCTACTTGCTAAGTGGGGGTGGGGGTGTGGACACAGGACAGGGGACAGGACAACATGAGATGTTTGATTCTCAGCTCACGTGCCAGCAGGCTCACAGCCACCCCCCAGAGAGGGGAGGAGTTCCTTGTTCTCCCAGCACCCCGAGTCAACCACATGGTGTGGGTCCCGAGATGCCAGGGTCTCTCTCCTGCAGGCTGCCAAACGTTTGCCACACTCACCTGCTGTTTCTTTCTGGTGAATTGACCATTACATTTCCAAAGTTCTGAAATGGCCAACAGACCACAGAAAGAATTCTTTTAGGCTCCTATTCAGGCTTCAGGGCCAGAAAACTGATATTTAAAGCTTCTATTTAGTTTTGCTGAACCACTGAGCCAAAGTGAAGCAAATATATATCTTTCTGCATATTTTTAAACTTTATTCTGAATGGTAGCATTTTGTAATATACCATCTCAGTTAAGCATGCATGTAATATTTAAAATATTTTTATGAGTGAAAAATTTCATTTAAATGTGGTTGTTTTCCATCTAGCTAACACTGTAACTATACACAAAAAGTCTCCAAAGAAATCCAAAATGGAGTGATTTTAGATGCAATAAAATCATATAATTTACTACTCACAAAGCTGACAAACTGATCAGTAAGAAACTTTCTCTCCAAAAACTTTTATTCATTTGTATCACTTGTTCTAATATTTAATTCTTCTCTATCACTTACACTGAGTTTATTGTCAGTAAGTTTGAAAGTTTCAAATGTTTTAGTTTTGCTGAATGTAATTCATGGCATCATACAGAACATTAGTTCTTCTCTTACAAACTTATGATTTTGAATTTATTTTGAATTTCTCTGATGGAAAAGTAAGGAGGCTATGATGAAACAGTAAGTCTGTAAAGAGCAAGAACCTAAAGTTTAAATTTTTACACCTTTCAGATGCGACTTACAATTTAGAAAAGAATGACTGGAAATAAACACTTGAATCTAATGAAGCTCTTGTGACAGACAAATTTCACATTTCAGATTTGAAAAGGAACCATTGTTTTGTGAATGAAAAGGTAAGTCCTCAGTTTCTGTCATCAACAAAGGAAAATAAACGATACTGCACGGGAATTATTTATGCTGCAATGTGCCGCGCAAATATACCACTAGAATTCCCAAAACACACTAAGAGTTTTCTGTCAAGAACTGCAACTTTAACTTTGCTCTTAAACAAGCACTGTTTTCAGAGTCCTGTGAGGAAGAGGTTCTGTTAACTATCTGGGTCTGTTGTCCCTTGTTTTGTGATATAGGGAAAGTACCATTCCACTTTGAATATACCCTTTGTTCTATTAACTGTTAGGACATGACAAGGCTAAACAATTAGTTCTTTCTTCCAACAAAGGCTTTTTGGCTTTGGTTAGTGCTATTGTTTGAGAGAGTTAGGAAACCATTTTCCATGTCCCTAAGCTGCTGGACGTTCTTGATGCTCCATGTCATTGCAGTGGAAACACCTGCTGCAGCAAACCAGGACAGTCTTGCTCTGACCCTCATGGGCCCTCTGAGGCCAAACCATAGAGGACTTGGCTCCTTGATAAACAAATTTCCTTGAGTGCTGAGTTCTCCAGGTCAGGCAGGTATTTCATGTACAGGAAATCAAACTGATATTTTGCCCCAGGAGACAAGAGAGTTACAGAGGAAGTTAAATCTGGATCCCAGTTTTAACCCTGCAACATACTGAGCACCCTAAAGTTGAACATTTCTGGGTGCTAAACATGAAACTTTGTGCCATGGCATAACAAAGGCACAGAATGAGAATTTGGGAATTAGAGAGACTCAAATTCTTCATCTATTACTGTTAAGTTCAGTTTTTAATACTCTGAGTTCCAAATCTTTGTCTCTAAAGTTTAACATATTAATATTCATATCACATGATTGTTAAGAATACTGAGATCAAATAACCAGAGGATATGGCACAAAGTATTTAATTAATATGAACACCACATAATTGAAAGTAGGGACCCTGCTAGGTTTTTAGAGTTTCTATTCACATTTTCCCCCTCTGATTATTTTATTTACATAGTTATCTACATATTTTCTTTTTTTAATATTGTATTACTATTTTAAAATATAACTATTTTAGTATGGTTTTCTTAAGTAACAAAACAACTTTTTATTTAAAATGAGGCATAGTAAAGAGAACTCTTCCACAGCCATTCTATATACCTACCAAACAAGGAAAGATCAATATTTGGCGTGCATTCTTCTGTTGATCACTCCTACCAAAGTTTGTTCTTGAATCTGAGACATTCTCATTCAGGAACACAATAGTTGCTGTGATCTTCCAAATCCAACCATCTGTTAGTTTTGATATAAATAAACCTGAGCACTCAATCCAGATTTTCCAGTGTAACAGATGTTTGAATCCTATACTTATGGACTGCTTCAACTCATGCAGAAAAGGAAGTTTTGGGGAAATTATGTCTGAAGTGATTATCTGTTGAAATCCTTCAAGAATTTAACAATAACATTTGTGTTGAACATTATGTCGTTCCTGGAAGGAGATAGGAAATAATCCTTAGCCAACTAGAAGATTTTTTTCTTTTGTTCATCTTCATGTCAAGCGAATAATTAATAAAATTAATCTCCATTTGGAATACAAGCCAAAAGCTTCCATTCTATCTCCCTGAGTAGGGAAATAGATTATTTTTGCCTAAACAAAGAGTAGATTCTTTCTTAGTAATGGGAAGATTACAGGTGATACATTTAATTATTTGATTTCCCTTAAAAAATGGAAAAAACTCACCAGAAAGACAGTTTATGCACCACTAAGGCCAACAGGGCTACTTCCCTAACCATGGTGCACTGTAAGGAGTCCCACAGTCCAGGGCACAAGGTGTGTGGCAACTGACTTCATACTGCAAGTGCCTGCCAGTATTCTTGCATCCTCAGGGAGTTAGATTTGAGCGTGAATATAGTCTCAGCTATGTCTTCCAAATCCTTCCCCAGCTTACCATTGTCTCAACACTGTCCTCTCTGACCATGGGGAATTCAGTAGTTCTCAAGAATAGCCCAGCCTCAGATTGGGTGACATTGCCCAGTTGGATGAAGGAATGCAACTGAGATCTCCCATAACACCCACCAGCATATGGGTCCTGATACAATGCAACAGCTCTGGCCACTGTTTACCCAAATATTGCTACCTCCAGGTCAATTCCCAGAAGCAAGACCATTCATGGCAAGGCAATCTGCACATAGACTTTTACTTGGTACATTTTCCTGCCTCCCATTCTTCATGAGGCAAACTAAAATGAGTTTAAAATTAAGATAATTATTGATAAATTCTCCAATGTATGACGTACATACATTTGTTTTAGGTTGTCTGTTTTTAAAACGACCAAAACCAGATGCTCCCTTAAAGATTCTGGTTTGAATTAAATTGTGTGTCTCTCATCCTATAACCTGCTATGAACAAGACGAGCTACAGCCTTAGACACCAGAAAATTCCTGGAACCAAAGTTTAATTAGGAAAACCATTGGAGTTTTACTCTATGAGAACATAGAACATGCTTAAGTGAATTTTCCAATATATAGACAAATATTTTACTGGAGGGCTCCTTAAAAAAAGCAAATATTGGCAATTCATTAAGACTGTAGGTAGGTTCTATAAACAAACAACATAGATCCACTGGAATTTTTCATGGTTCAGACATCAAAAGAGAAAGACATAAAATCTACTAGTAGTAAAACAAAGTCACATTTTTTTATGGCATGCCTGGTATCTATTGTCTACCTTATAAGTGGGAGAAAATGTGACCACAACTCTATTCAGATATATGTGAAAAGATTTGGTGAATAAATATGAAATCATAAAACACGTATGTATTTTATGTTTATGGTTTTTCTATACTAAATATTCAAAAAATTAAGGATGACTTTCATCATCTAAAATGCTCAATCTCTCTATTTTTAATAATATTTACAACCAAGCTGTGTTCATGATCCACAAGTGGTAGGAGACCTCGGTCACTTAGTTCTTCCGTTTAAGTCATGATCAAAGCTATGCTTTTTTAAAAAGGTATTTTTCCATTTTATTCCTAAAATTATCTCGTTAAAAGTACTACCAAAATGAGTTGCTGCTCAAAATATGTGAATTGAATGGGAATTTTCTGAGCTTTGTCATTATGAATACCTCATGCAGAACAAGCCAATAATGATGCTAGAATGTCAGTGGGGAGGGCTTCAGAGCCAAAGTAGAAGCCCACTCTGACACACCTGGCATACACTGAGCGCTCGGTGCATCTTTCCCTCAAAGCCAGACAGCTCTGGTGATGTGCTCTTCACGCTGCATGGTACAGCAGGGAACCACTGAAATTAATCGCCCTGTGCTACTAAGGCAGCTCATTACCCATAACAGACAGCTCTTCTCTGTATTTTTAGATGGCTGAGAATCAAGTAGTTGCACATCAAAATGTGATGTTTTTCTTGTTCCTTGGCACAGGACCATTATCTGTCATCATTTCATGTCCTCAAAGGCCTGAGAGAAGCTGCCATCCTAGGGCAACAAAGAATGTCATGCAAAGCAGCTCAGAACCGGAGTTGTTGCAACAGATGCTGTTTTATGTTTTGCCAAAGAATGGCCCCTTTTATTCCTGCCATGAATGCAGCCTTTCTTTTAGCTTCTAAATGTTTTCCAGTGTTAAACCTAACCCTTATCTATCATTCTTTGGGGATGAGAGGCTGCCCCTTTCCTTTGGAGCCAGCCTAGCCTTCTCATATAATATAGACTTGCCAGGCAAGGGAAACTTCCTGGTCTTCACCCTGCAGTTACTGTCGTTTCCTACGTGGAGGTAAAGGACGGCACTTGAAGGCCTGAGTGGTCAGGTCGAGTTCTTCCAAGTATAGGGGAAAGTGCTGTGACTTAAATGAACAATTTTATGCTGCAAAGTGTCTGCCTGTGGGATTAGAAAGATTAGAAAAGGGAGCTGGGTGAGGAAAGAAGTGAAATACACAGAACAATTTATTCCCATTTTTCTACTGAAACAGAACTAGAAAGTACTGATGGACATTTTGATTCATGTAGTTTGTAACAAAAGAGATTCTGCTAGAAGGCAGTGAAATTATATGTTCCCCAAGGTACAATCCAGACTGGCTCCACAAAAGCCAAGGAATGCTTAGGCAAAGATGGAACTTGAGATCTTCTCAACTTCTATACTTTTACTCCAGAGAATGTTCTTGATAAAATACACTCAGAATTGTCTATGAATGCTGCTTTGATTTTGAGAGTTGTTCTATTTCTTGTCATAACTGCAACTGTTCGAAAGCATTGCTCTAGAGATCTCATTTCCCCCAACATACCAGCAATTGATTATCTCAGAGCAAGCAAAGGACTAGTTAACAAATCAGAACCTATCCTACTGCGCTCCCTAGAGCACTTGGAGTTTGTTTAGTCTTTTTGTTCTGTGGCAGCTACAGTTCACTGTGTCTCTGTTTTGCCTGATGGTGTAAAGCTCTTGTGCAGTGAAAATGGATGATACGGAAAGGAGTGAACAGCACTTGTCCAAGAGGCTCATAGAGTCTGGGGATATAGATCAGCAGCACAACACCTGCCTGGAAACCACCAGATCCTGAGTTCAACTACCAGGATGGAAAATAAAAGGCTCACGTATAGGAGTGCACAATCTGTATACTATAATGACAGCCAGGAAGAAGGAAAATGAGAACAGATGTAGGAACCTAGTGTGATAAAGACAGTCAGAGGTTTAGATAGTCGATAACCAGAGTAGTCTGTTTTCTTCTTTTATGCTGCTAGTAGTAGTTCTTAAAATAGCCACTCCCATGTGTGCATTCTATATAGAGGTGGGATCAATAAAGACAAGAAACCCATAGCCTGGTTGAAGGGAAGATACACTTTTAATTCATCTCACCATTTTTCATCACACATGCTCACTTTGGCAACCCATATACAATTTTTGATCACAGGCCTGGAAATAACCATCTTGGCAATCAGACTTTTGCATTAACAAGCAGTATTGGCTACATTCACAGGCAGCTGGCTGAGTACTATTTACACTGGGTGTTAAGCTAGGAGTAGGCCCTGACAGGCAGTATTTAAAGGACAGTCATCTATTCTGCCCATGTCATGGGTAATGATACTGTAATTCCCTCCAAAATGTGTTTAATTTGTTATGTCTTGACAGGTGGGTTGCTAGTCCAACATTATGCATTTTTTGAAATATGTGGACTAGACATTGATACACATATATACATATACATGTGTTTTTATGGTTATATATATTTGCCAAAGAATTCATGGAGTTGGTCTCCCATGTTTACTAAATGTATATGCTAAGAAAAGCACTTTATTGTATGGTACAGAACAATAGGAAAGATAGTTGTAAGAACACACACTAAGTTCAGAAGGGGCAGATTAATTTATTCTCCAGAGCTTCACTTTGTGTTTATTTTAAGTGATCTATAGACACTAGATATATAAGTTCATTTCCACATCTTTGTTTTAAATGAACCCATCATTACAAATAGAAACTAAATATGATGTTACAAGCATAAGACTTGAAGTTGTAGTTAAATCAGAAGTTTTGGTGTCAGGTTTCTTTTTTTTCCATTTTATTTTAAAGAGAATAAGACAAAAGAGGTCAATACAGAGCAGATCAGAACCGGACAACATAGGCAACACAATACTTAACATTAAGACAACCGGACATTAACAATAGCTATCACAATATTTCTTTCTCTGCTATAGTTGAGCATACTGTCAAATACAATATTATGAAATATAACAAAAAGTATAAAACCATTCAAAGAGTGAAAGAATTACAGGACATTCTGAACCGAATAACAGAGAATGATCAATGGGTACTATAATATCTCATTTTCAATAAAAAATTTTGTTTATACTTTCACACATATTCAAATCCCAATAAGACACAATGTGATAGATAGAACCAATGGAAATAGAAGAATAGAAGCTTGGTAGGACTTCTAAGAACGACAATATTAAATCAGCAATAGCTGTCATAATGTTTTCTTCTCTTCAAAACAGCTGTTCATAGCATCACGTATAATAAAGTCAAACAAAACAGGATAAAACCATTCCAACTGATGAATGAAAACATTGAAAGGCTTCAAAGCTATGAGATAGGGACCCATGATTACCATAAAATCTATACTCTTACCAACTCTCATACTAGAGAGACTATATGGTATATACACATGTGAGTTTGGTTTTCTTCGCTTATGAGTATGGTCTCAAGTCGTGTCCATTTATTTATAAATATCTCAATGTGTGATCATTCTTTATAGCTGAGTAGTACTCCATTGTATATAAATACCAACTTTTTTATCCATTCCTCAGTTGATGGGCACTTAGGTTGCCTCCAAGATCTGGCTAATTACAAATTGTGCTGCTATAAACATGGGTGCACATATATCACTGTGGTGTGATGTTCTCAGATCTTCTGATAATATACCTAGAAGTGGAATATCTGGGTCAAATGGGACCTCCAAATCCAGCTTTTTGAGGAATCTCCAGCCTGACCTCCACAGTGGTTGCACCAGTCTACACTCCCACCAACAGTGCAGAAGAGTTCCTTTCCCCACAGCCTCTCCAACACTTGTTTCTTTAAATACAACTGGAGTTTTTGCCATTCAAAAATGTTATGACGTTGTGGTGTTTACTAAATCTCTTTGGGCTTCAGTATCTTAAAATGAAAAATGCATATAGTAATCTAGAGCATAGGGTTATCATATGGATTTGACTGTGATAAGGCATGTAAATTTTGGCCAAAATCATGATAAGAAAAGAATACTACGTAAATTTTGGCCATTATGTTGGTAGTCTGTGGGAGTAGGAAAAAACTGGAAAGTTGGTAAAACTAAGTAAATTTTATTCTTTTGCACTTGTTGATTTGAAAACTTTTGACACGATAGAATTTTCCCACCTAAGAGAAAGTTAAAACTTAAATTTCTTTGTTCAGTTTCAAAGTAAAACCATGTGAATTACTGGACTTCTATTGGTCTTGATTATATTTACAAACAAATTCAGGCTTTTTGATGACACAAACACATCTATTGAAATAGTTTATTACCAGTCAAGGTACATGTGTGTGTTATAAATTCAGGGACTCTCCTGCTCTTTAAATAAAGAAGTGCCCTCAAATAAGTTTCTGCCATTATAACACATTAAAGCTCATTTTCTTTGAATTGGTTGTGCAGGGCACTCTTTCTTGTCTGGGTCTCTGTTATGGTTTGTGTCTAGATGTCCCCCCAAAAGGCTAATGCAGTCATGGAGGTGGACTTCTACAGTTTGCGATTGATTCATGGTCTAATGCTGGGATTACAATTGTGATGCTACACCCACCCCGGGGCAGGTAATCTGCATACAACATAAAGGAAGGAAAGAGGCTCGCTCTCCTGTCTTCCCTTTTTGGTCTTGCTGCTTTACTGTCTTTTGGCAGCTGTGAACTGTTGCCCCTCTGTCTCAGAGCCAGTTGATCATGGACTGAAACTGTAAGGTACAAATCCTTGCTTTCCTTAATTTTGGGTGTCAGGTATTTTGTCTCACAATGAGAGAAAAGTAACCAACAGAGTTTCTATGCGTGGTATTATGTAGTTTGTAATGCACAAGGGTTTAGGACAGAGAGCGGGGATAGGATTAGAAATCCCACCTGGCCTCTGTCATCCCTGGGATGAGTTGGTCTACCTGGAGGCTGTGTCTTTATTCATTTGCACAGTGAAAATGTTCAGACCAGCATAGTTTTAATGGAGACACTGGGTCTGTGTTATTTACCATTGAAGTCTAGGTACTTATATAGTACCAAGAAGATCTCAAGTAGAAATTTCAGAGTGTATAAATCGTCTCCTTTAGTATCTTCTAGAACTATACTGAGCTGTACAGTGGGTTCTGACTCACATAATTTACTGAACATTTGAAAGATGGCTTAAGAATTCTTAAGAATTCTCATGTATACACGTTAACTTTAAGAATTTGAAAGAAAAATGCAGAATATCTCAATGATTTATATTGATTACAAAATGAAACATTACTTTCAATGTGTGGTGTTAAATGAAATATACAATGAAGATTATTATCATTTATACTTGTGTATGTATTTAGCAGGTAATTTGCATTTGAGACCACCTCCAGGTATCTATTGCACATTATTCTGGACTCTTCGAGACAGCTGTGCACTCAAGCATTCACTGACCCTCAGCCAATGTCCCACCAACACTTTAAACTCCATAAAACTGAATTCATTTTATTTCCCAATGAGTCAAACAGCACCCTCCATATTGCCTCAGGTGTTAATGGTTACAATTCATCCAGTCTCTGGAGGCAGAACTTTAAGATAGTCACCCTCCCTTAGTTATTTGTGTTTCTTTTCTGTTTACCTGTCAGAGTGCTGTGAATATGACCACCCAACTTTCCAGCATAAATTCCCATCAGCCACGTATGGGAGACCTTCCTGGTAAGGAATACAGAGCTCCTTTCATTCCAGCATGTCGCTGTTCACCTCTCCAGGGTCTGCTCAGTGTGTGGTCTCACTAATCCCTTTACTTAACTTGAAGAACAATAGCTACATTTATTAATGTTTGTTCCAAAAATATATCCTTATAATACCTTGTCCTTCTCAATTTACAGATAAAGAAACTGAAACAAGAAGGTAAAATATGTTGCCCCAAATAAATGAAGCAGCTACTATTTAAATACTATTTATTGCACCACCTCATTTTAGCATCTGGTCCCTTCATGCATGTGCTGTATTACCTTCTAAGTAAGGAAGTCATTTCTATTCTCTAACTACATCAAGCTGTCTTACAAACATACTTGCTTTTGCTTGCAAGCTTCCCCTATCACTCCATAACTTTATCTACCAGGTCAATTCTTTGACCTCCTTTAGAATAAACTTCCAAATATATCTGTGTGCAAATTTGCTAGGCCCACCAGTTTAGCAGTTTTTATACATATTTGCTTAACATTTAAAACAATGTAAATATTATGTGTCTTCCTCATTGGCAAAATGTTCTACCTTTGTTCCCCAGCATCAAACACAGGGCTTGACACATAGTCCATCTCTAGGATTTTGGACAAGGGTGCAGGCCTGGACTGGTGGGGATATCTGAATAGGACAGCACTGTGCTGGGAGGTCTTGAATTTGCTGATGGAGTAGATGTCATCTGGACTAGCGAGAAGTCTCATTCTAATTTAGAAACATTGAACTAGACAAGAATTAAGTTCAACCTAGTTATGCTATATTATCAGTCATGGGTCTGTTTTGACAAATAGTCATAGAATTTCACACTAACATAGGTGCTGAGCCAATTCAATAGTAGAAGTCCTAAGTATATATGTAAAATCTGCCGACATTTTTATGAATTTTCTTTTTTTTTGTCATTTTAATGAGAACATCCTGTGAAGTTAGCTTCTCTCCTGGGAGGGTGCAGCCTCCTAGTTATGACTGAATAGAGTGTCCCTTTTCTGGCATCTTTCTCTTCCCTTTCCCATCTAGCTCAGAAAAGGTGGATTAGATGACCAAAGTGGACTGGCCCTTTGCCAAGTGTTATAGAAAATATGGAGAAAGTATCATGGATGTTTCATAGATACCTGCATTTCCCTGCATTTCGAAGGATCTCATCAGAGCATAAGAGCTCTTCCGTATAATTAGCAAATGGCCCTCACAGCACCCCTGGATACACAGCAGAGACACAGGCAATGTAAATGAGCCTTTCCAGAGTGCTAGACAATTTCCTCCTTGGTGATGAGAACAATTATAGTGCTCCACCCTACAGGGGTGTCAATTATTCACCATCTAAAAGCCCTATGAATCACAAACCACACCAGGAATATGTATGGGCAGCACACTTGTATGGAACCTAATTGACTTTCCCCCACCCTGCTATCTGCAAGTCACACCACACTGACACCCCTGGGCTTACCTTTGGTCTTTGTTATTGACATGGAGCCTGTCTCTCTGCATCTAAGATCTGCCCGGCGCACCCTGGATGGTGAAGAACAAACCAGCCAGGTGTTGACAAGCTCATGACAAGAAATCTAGATGGAATTCTTACTGGCTTTCACAGCCTCCTACACAAACAGAATTAATCAGCACAGAACGTAAATGCAGTAGATGTCAAGAAAAGCACGAAGTAAAGACTGTGGACAGAGGGAAGAGCACCAGGTTGGTCTAGCTCATCAATAGAAGTGTAAAACTTTATCAGAATGGTACAAGGCACAAGTTGAATAGCTCAGCTAACCTCCTGCTAACCTCTGCCCAGTGACCTATCCAATTCAGATATGGTTTATTGAACATTTCCTATTGTCTCCTTCTCTATTATCCCCTATCCCACTGCTCTATTTTTATTTGGTTATGTGTTACTGTCTTATCTGTGTGATGAGTTGAAATTGCGAGTTTGATACAAGGAATACATCCTGCATGCTACTTTTATTCCATTAAATATGAAACAATCATGAAAACAAACCCACTGTCATTGTTCTGCCACTGTTCACCTGTGGTGTTTCTTTGCTATTGGAACATTTGCCAATCAATACTTTCAGTTTTCTTTGTTTCCACACATGTTTATTTGACTTTTCCTTTCATGTAACATTGAAGACGATATTTGTGCTTGCAAGGACTAGGAAACTGCCTGCTGCAGAAGGAGTTTCAGGAGTAGCCTTCTCAAAATAAATGTAAATTACATTTCTGGATAAAAGAAACTCTTTGTACTGACTATACCTAAGCACCTTAAAGAGTCTTATGACAGTTAGGGAAACTGAGGATATAGGAAAAGAAGAAATGTAATGATCATAGGATACAGAGTCAGAAGTAAAATGAAAATTGATAAACCAACTTCTCACAAACATATCTTTCAAATGTAATTGTAGACCAGTCTTTAGAACTAAGCCTCTTACTTGAAAACCAGTACCAAGTATTTTTTCTTCCAAATATGTGCAATGATATCGTTCCAACTTAGACTCTTTTGAGTAGCAGTGATATTAACAGTAATACATCTATAATTTCCAGATGGGATGAGATAACGGAAACAGATTATCCCTTCCCAGGGAAAAAGAAGTAGATAGAGAGAAGTAGATAAATCAGACCTGATAGGGCTTGGGACAATTGCATATTCTCCAAATCTAGTGACGAGAAAATTTCCATGTTTCTCATTAGTCAAACAATTGCCACATGATCATGAAACTGTCCTCTGACTGATTGCTTGCATGCATACAGGAGAAACTGATTCAATAGCTATGATGGAAGTTGTTGTGTTTGCCTTAGGAAAATGAGTGAGCTCACACATTCTAACTCTACAGCTGCATTGAGTAAAAAAACCCTGAAAAATACAGAGCAAGTTATAAATGTAGCAAGAAATGATTTCCAGGTCTCCCTTTCCAAAAAAGAATGCATTAAGGGGACTGGAAAATCATCTTTTGTAGAGCTAAACAAAGATACTTCATTTCTTATCCATTCCCATTAAGTGAGAAAATAGAGTGTACCCACCGAAGAAATCAACTATAGCTCTTCTCAGCAAGTTTAAGGAGAATGTTGTGCAGCTCAGGTCATTGATGTTAAACAAGAGGAAATTTCAAGATTTCCACTCAGAGCTCGCGGTAGTGTCCATGACGTGCATGGATATAGGAAGCCTGCAACAAGGAGAAGTCAGACTCCGAAAAGCTTGTCAAAGCCAATTTAAAAATACTCTATCATGCTGTTGGAGAACAGCTCATTATGAGATGTAGCTCTGCTTTGGGTGGCTGGTATAAACAAACACACAGCTTTAACTTTGTGGATTAATTCTTACATGATTTTTTATGCAGCACTTTAAGGGCAGGTTATGGTAGGAGATATGAGAATGTAGAAACCAAGAAATACATTAAGTCAGGCAATGGAAATGCATAAAACATAAATTTAAAATAATAAGCACCAAGCTACAATATATTTTTGTGCCTGAATTATCCAATTTAAGTATTTACATATATTATAGTTATTCTTAGTCGTCCGTATCACGTTTGTGTTTTATAAATTTGGTGAAAGAGGGAACCAGGGCACTAATATATTATTTATGCATCTATTTGCAAGATTTATCCAGCATCGAGTCTCAAAATAGCTAACAGCACTGTGTCTGGGTGTATACACTAGCAATATTTCACACGAGCCCCTTAGAAACAAGGAAGTCAGTGGGGGGTTATTTTTACATTTTTTTGGTATTGTAGCTATGTGGGGAGGTGAAACAACATTAGTGTAATGGAATTAATTTCAATTAGGAAATAACAGATTAAGGGATAAAATGATTCAACTATTTCTAACTCATATTTTGAAGAACAATGATTCTGTGTCCCTAAAGATGCTAAAGTAATGTTAATATTGGATATAAAGGCCCATTAAGGCACTATCCTAGGCTGGAATTGATGGTGAGCACATTTTAAGGTAGGTTTATGGTCAGGTAATAAAATGTTTATAGGTCTAAACATAGCCACAGCAGAATAATTCTGATTTATTACATTTTATTAATATTTTCTTTTTCTCATAAGGGGCATTGCAAGGTCTGCTTTGGCCCCAGGAGGCGATCTGACTGTTTCTCTCAGTTGTATGTGTTCCTTATTCCCCGTCTCCAAATAAGAAGGCTGTTTTAGTACTAGCCTCCAACTTATTTGCAGTAAGTACTGCGTCCAAATGCTGTAGTGCTGTAACATGTCATGAATAGGTCACAGGATGGATTTTTCAGGTCTAGGCGGCCACTGTAGGTTTCCATTTAGCTAGCATGAGCAGGCTCTATAAAGAAGGGTCCTACAGCAAAAGCTTCTTGCAATTAGTAGGGAATGAATGTGGCTTCTGTTTTGAGCCCCTCCAATTTTAACACATCCAAGGTCACTTGGGGGATTTTCCAGGCATTCTAATGTGCTTTTGGGGAGGGTACAGCTGCCTCAGGGTTAGGTAGCTCCATAGCTTACCTGAGATTTTCTTTCAAAATGGTGGGAAGCACAAGAAGTTCATCAAAGAGGCAATAAATCATTCTTCTAAGAGAGGAGAATTTCTGTTTCTAGGCATTTGCTGCAGTGTGAAGCACAGATTCATTGATATTAAAGGGAACTAGAAGCGTCGGTCTTATTCTCAAAGAGTAACTGCACACACCTGGAGCTCTCTGTGCAGGTGACCTCAAGGGCCTATGCAGCCACACCTCTACGGATATGGCTTGTCAGACACTGCCAAGTCTTGGAAAGGCTTCAAATTGCAACTTGTCATGATCACTGCATTGACATGAATGTAAATGGCCTCTTTGTGGAAGTGCCCAGGGATTCTGGCTGAAGTTTTGTTTCAACCTTGAGTTTATTCTACACTGATAATATGACACTGCGTTTATTGCAGATGTATACACTGTGAACATTACACAGGAAGAGAGTCAGTAGGGTCAGCAGTCTGCCTTTCTGCTACTCCCTTTGCACTTACTGTCTGCAGGGAAACCTGACCACCATGTCCAGCTCTTCCGGGCTCATCTCTCCTGCCTCTTCCTGGGCAATTGGTGCCCCAGCTAATTTAGCTAGGTTGGTGCACTCATCTTAGGAGACATTCTCTCTATACTTATGAAAAGAAAGATTGTGTATCTAAGGAATCATTCTGGGGAGATACTTTTTTGTAACATTTTCCTCTCTCCTGATAGACAGCTTGTCTGAAGCCCAGAGCCTGCTGCAGCAGGGTAGAGGAAAACCATGAGCAGGAGTTGTAATGCCTGCTTCTCACCCTGTATCTAATTGTCTGTTTAAAGTTAGGAAAGTCTTTAAAATCTCCTTGAGCTGCAGATTTCTGAATTCAAGCTCGACAAGATATCCTAGGCAGCATGTTGGTGATACAGATGAAATGGAAACACAGCAAAGACAGAACAGTGTAAGCAAGTGATTGTTGACTTGGGGAAGCATCAAGTAGTTCTAGCTACTGATGTTCATTTTGTCTTTCTTTGCTCCTCTTCTCTCTGGTTGCTTGTGTTGTCATTCATTCATTCAGCTTAGTTGAACCAGTGACTGTAAGCTCTGTTCAGGTTGTGGAGAAGTCCTGGGGATTTGAAGACTGATAACCCAGGTCTGTGCCATGCAATCTCTTATGATTACACTAGCAAAGCTCAGCAAGGGCACCTGGATGAGCTTTCAGAATCAGAGAAGACTTTCTTATGAGAGATGTGATGATACTTCAAATGAGAGTTGGAGGTAAGAATTTAAAAATAGCAAGTCAAAGGAAAAAGGAAGTCCAAACATTAAATTCAAGCTTAGAGGTAAATTTGCACTACGTATTTGCTTGCTCTAATCTGCTTGAT
>PVJX010038392.1:0-16359 GCA_004027295.1 Dolichotis patagonum
GGTGCACGGGGATCCCTGGAATGCATTTCTTTCACTCTTTGGGGAACACACCAAAAGGGGGCTCACTGGATAAAATAGAATCCCTGCTTTTAGGATTTTAGAGCAGACTCCATACTGATTTCCATAATAATTGCACTACTTTCCACTCCCACCAAAAACATAGGAGGTCCCCCCCAGCTTGGCCAGGATTGGTTATTATTTGATGTCTTGAGATTTGCCATTCTTGGTGCAGTAAGATGCAATCTCAGTGTGTTTTAATTTTCATTTCTCTAAAGTCCAGCGACTTTGAACATTATTTGTATAGTTTTTTATACTGACATTTCTTTTTCTGAAAAATAATCTACTCATTTCAATTGCCTATTTCCTGATTGCACATGTGACTGTGGTGGGGGAATTTTTTGAGATCTTTCTACATATCAGTACTGTGAGGCATAGCTAACAAATATTGTCCCCCTTTGGAAAGCTGTCTCTTGACTGTTTGGGTTGTTCTCCTTGCTGCGCAGAAGCTTTTTAATTTGATATGATCCCACGCGTTGATTTTTTATGCTCTATCTTGTGCAGCTGGGGTTCTTTGTGGAAAGACCTTGCCTATGCCCCTGACTTCTAGAGTTTCACTGACCTGATTTTCCCGCCACCGAGGTGGTTCTGTCATGATGTTAGATCTTGTTCCATTTGGATTTCATTTTAGTGTGTGCTGAGAGGTACGGGTCTCTCTGCATGTGGTTCGCTAATTTTCTCAGCACTGTTTGCCAGAGCGGCTCTCTGTTCTCTAGCTTAATTGTGCAGCCCCTTTGTCAAAGATGAGGTGCCTGAATGTGGTCGGGGCTTTTCTTGTGTCCTCTGTTCTGTTCCATTGACCCTCATGCCTGTTGCTGTGCCAGTACCAGCTGTGCTATCTGTGCGGTTCCAAGGTACCTGTGAGATCTGGGACTGTGGTGTCTGCCTCCTTGCTCTTAGCTCCCACCATGGTTTTTGCTCTTCTCCATCACTTTTGCTTCCTCGGTTCCATATGTATTTTAGGATGGTTTTCTCCATTTCTGTGAGCAATGCCGGTGGTAATTGGAATGAGACCATGCTGACGCTGTATCTCAGGTTGGGAAACACGGCATCTTGACAACATTGTTCCTGCCGATTCAGGTAGAGGACATGTCCTCCTATTTTCTGAAAACGTCCTCTGAGATTGAAATGCAAAGCAGTAATGAGAAGTAAACTTTCAGCAACTTGAGACAAGTATCCATGGGAACTTGAAAGACATTTGGATTTTCTATCACACTGCTTGCAAATAGGGTTGAGACATAAAATGGTAAATCCCATTCAACGAAATCCAGAGAGCCTGGTGCAATCACTTTTCACTGCCGAGAAGTGGAGAAACAGTGTGGGAAAACTTTGGGAATCTTGAAGATAAAACCCTGGAGCTTTTTATTAATAGACAAGTTAGCTAAGCACTATCAGTTAAAAAGAAACATTCATCACTTCCCAAAGCACCTCAGGAAAAGGAGACTGCAATATCAATAATTAGAATGGCGATGGTGTCCTTTTAGTTTCAACCTTCGATAGTGTTTTAAGACCTTCTTGAAGGGTTCTAGTTCATTCCTGATGCACAGCGAGCCTTAACATCATTAATCCTCAGGCCTCTGAGAGTGGAATGTGAGTCTGCTAACAGTGACAGGGCCATAAGCTGTCTTTTCCCTTAATCGTGTTTACTGGCAGTGGGTGCTGTTCTGGAGAAAGTTCCATGTGCTGCTGAGAATGTGGGGTGCAACACTGTGGAAACCCGGTAGGTCCACTCGTTTGAAGATTCAGTTCATCTCTGAAACGTCTTTGCTGATTTTGCCTAGTCGATTTGCCCATTTGCGCAGACAAGGTATTGGTGTCCCCCAAGATCAAGAGAGCTGTATTGGTGATTACCTGGCTTATTTGTCCAGCAGCTTTAGGCAGTTGGGTGTGCTGGAGATCTGCACATATATGCTCATTGCTGTTATCACTTCCTGTTGAAATATTTCCCACATCCATATGTAGTGAGCTTTCCCTCTTCTGATTTTCGGTTTGACGTCTACTTTGTCTGAAAGTAAAGAGCTGTTCCTCCCTGTTTCCTGTTTCTTGTTGCATAGAATATTTTTCCAGTTGGATTGTTAGTCTAGGAATGACTTTGTGTTAGGCACATTTCTTGTATACAGCATATTGTTGATATTTTGATCCAATTTGCCAATTTGTACCTTTGGATTGGGGAGTTGGACCATTCATGCGAAGTTATTCCTGCAAGGTACTGTTTTTTTCTTGTGATGGCTTTATTTCCCTCCTGCTGGTTCACGTTTTCCCCCATCTGGTTAACTGCTCACCCTGCCGATGTATTTGTTCTATGAGCCCTTGTGGAATTGCTTGTTTCATTGTCTGCTTCTGGGACATACTCGAGAAGTATTTGAAGAAGTGACTTGGCCTTCATGCATTGCTTTTCGAGCTCTTTTTTTTTTTGTGAAAATGCCTCATTTTCCCATCAATTTTGAAAGGTACTTTTGCATTCTGAGTTAGGGCTTTTCTTTCAGGGCTTGAAGCACTTCAAGGTATTATGGCCTTTAAGATTGGTATTGACAAATCTGCTGTAATTCTAAGGGATTTTCCTTTATGGGTGATTATTGTTTTCTCTAAAGGCTTTTATGATTCTGTTAGGGACCATTTTATGTTACACTTCTGGGAATTTGCAAATGATGTGCCAGAGAGAGTTCCTTTTTCTGATCATGACATTTGGGTTTCTATTTGCTTCATTTTCCTGCATGTTAAATTCCTCGTATTTGGAAAGTGTTGTGCTATCACACCTGTAAATAGATTTTTATGCCATTTGTACTGTTTTCTAAGTTTTTGCTATTACGTATGAATCTTAGTCTTTATTTTGTCACCGCGCTGCTGTTCCATCCATTTTTCATAGTCTCATGTTGTTAAATTACCTTTGAAAAAACTGTTCACCACAGAACTACCTTCTAGCTCCAATGCTATGCTCTTTGGTGGCTTTTAGTCTCCGCATTCTCAATAGATTATTTCATCTCCTGAAATTCTGCTTGATAACATTTTGTGGACACGAATTCTTTGCCAAACTGTTCATTCACGTTCTCTGTTGTTTTACTGATCTCAGCTAGTGCTGTATTAGTGTCTGCTGTACACTTGTGGATCATTTTGTTTATTGGGTCCCATATCTGTCAGATATCTCTTCTTGCACATGCTGAGTATCTCACTGAGCTGTTCTTTATCTCCTCTATGCTCATTTCAAATAATCCAGCTGTGTGGCTTTTGAGTCGCTCCCTCTTATTGCCCAAAGGGTCAGATTCGGGAGAGCCGAAAGATTTTGGATCCATTTTGGGCCTTGTTTCCTCCTATTTCTCTTTTTGCTGTTCTTGTGTTATGCGTGTGTGTGTGTGTGTGTGTGTGTGTGTGGTGTGTCTGCTGAGTTTTTCGGGTTGGTTTCAGCGGAAAACTCTTGACTGGTCTGGAAATTTCTTTAGTGAGTGTCTTCTTTAAATTGATGTACTCTGGGCATGTTTCATTATGGGTCTTTGCCTCTGTGCCAAGCTCCCAGAACCTCCAGTAATTGTGGAGGGGATGCTTCAGTGTAATTGGCGAAGCCCACGATTTTCTGGAAATGGGATACATTATTGCTGATGACACAGATGTAATCTAGATGGTGTCATGTGGAGAAAACCAACAAGTATCTATTTCTATGCCACCCTGGCAATAGCAAGAAAATGAGCAATGTTTGAAGTGAAAGACAAACTCGATATTGATATATCCTGTGAACCAATAACGTACGTGCCACTCCTAATTACTGAAAAGAATTCTAAGTTTATGATATCATCCCTAAGACAAACCAAACATTGACATGTTGTAAGTATCTGCCAATGCAACAACTATACCTGTATTAAAAGTAGAGAAGTACTCCACAGCAATAGCATAGATTTCACTTTGTAAAAATTCATAATCGTTAATTGTTATGCCCAGAAAGACAGACACAGTGGGAGGGGTAATACAAAATAAAAAGGGAAAAATTAATTAAAATTAGAAGGAAGAATATCTTATTGAGGAATCTTGTTAAGGAATGAAATTTTTAGAATTAGGCACAAGTAGCCAAAGATAACAAGAAAGAAAAAGAACAAAACAAATGTTGGCGAGGCTGTGGGGAAAAAGGAACACTGCTCCACTGTTGGTGGGAGTGTAGACTGGTGCAACCACTATGGGAATCAGTATGGAAAATTCTTAGAAGACTAAGATTGGAAGTTCCATTCATCCCAGCTGTTCCCCTCCTGGGTATTTTCCTGGAAAAATTGAAAAGGTCATGTCCCAGTGATATATGTGCACCCATGTTTATAGCAGCACAATATTTAATAGCTATATCTTAGAAACAACCAAGATGCCCATCAACTGCAGAGTGGATGAAAAAGATGTGGTATTTTTATACAATGGAATATTATGAGTTATGAAATAGGATGATCTTGAGGCCTTCATAGGGAAATGGGGACAACTTGAGACTATCCTCATTAGTGAAATAAATAAGAATCATATTTATAAATATCACATTGTGGCTCTAGTGAAAAAAGTAATAAGAACTATAGGACTGATAAAACCGAAAATGTGTAATTGCTACTGTAAAAAAGAGAAAAAGAAAGTGCTCTAAAGATATAACTGCATGTATGTGTAAGTGTGTACGATGGAGGAACATATTACTGTTTTTTTAGATCATTGAGCAGAACTGTTAACAGTGTCACTCTTTGAATGTCTATTTTGTATGTTTTAATTTTGTAACTTGAACAAGTATTTCCAAGGTGACAGAATGTAATTTATCAAGTAGTGATTTCTTAGTGTTTTTTGTTATTTTCTTTTTTTCCTTGCAAGTCTGCATGGTTGCTACCCTTGTTTTGTTTTGTTTTTTTCTCTTGAAATAAAATAAAAAAAATCTTGAAGACAAAAGAAAAATAATGTGGGCATGAGCAGAGGGAGGGAGAAGAAAAGCATATTCTGTTACCTGGGGCTAAGGAGCAACAGCAGACCTTCAAGCTCCTATACATGAAATCTGTAAACAGCCAATGTGCTTCTCCACAAGTTGCGGAACTAAAGAGTAGGTGCAACTAGGAAGAGATCCAAACTGAAATAAGAGGTCGGCTGGGGCCCTGCTAAACTAAGCATCACTGGGGAACATTATGCCCCTACCCAGTACCCAGCACCCAGCCCCTGTGGAGAAGGGGAAGGGACCCACATGCCGGGAGGCAAAATTGCTGCTGTGAGGGCCCCAGAAGTGCCTTGTCCATCACATGAACACTCAGCTTTGAGTGAATTAGCAGCTTTGGTTTTGCTGCTTCTCCTGAGCCTGAAACCCATTCTTTGGGTCTGGACAGGAGAGCACATTTCTCCCAACACGCTTTAGGTCCTTTCCCCAATTTGCACGTTTCTGCTGTCTCCTGCAGCCTTCTGGTTCCTGTGCTCTACCCAGAATACCCTGCGTGCCTGCCTCCCCCAGCCTTCCCACCTGTTCTCATCCCACCCTCTGCACCCAACATCTGCACACCAGTCACTGATTTCTGCCCCTTCACTGACTCCCTGTCGCCAGCCCAACAGGCTTTCTTCCCTTCTCACTGCTGTCCACCAGCACTCAGCCCTGAACTGCGCTCCTCCTGAGCCACCCCTCGCTGACTGCCTTGCTGCCCCCAACCCACTGGACTTTCTCTCCACCTCCCACGATCCCCAACCTAAACTCAGGTAGACCCCCAAAGCCTTCCATGTCACTGCCAATCACTGACTTCTCTGCTGCAGCCATGCCACCCCCTTTCTGACCCTCCTGCTGATCCCCAGCTACACTCAGACCTGCCCCACGTATGGTCCACATGTTATCACTGAGTTTCCGCCAACCACTGATTTTCCTCGGATGGCCAAACAACTCCTTTCCCTCCCAACGTTTTCCCAACTACATTCAGTGCCGCCCACCATGAGGTCTAAACCGTTCACCCACTTCCTGCCAATCAGGGACCTCCTTCCTGCCGCCAACCCAATGGACTTCCTTTCGCTCCCACTGTACCCCACCTACACCACCTACTCTCAGCCACATAGCGTTTGAGGTCCTCACCCTGATTTCTGAATTCCGGCCCTGCTCACTGAATGCTCACCACCCTTGAGCCCCTCCCACTGGCCCTCTGTGATCCACGCCCCTCTCCCGGGCTTCTGTCCAATCTGTGACTTCCCGCCCGCCCCTGACCTAATGGGCTTTCTTTTCCTGCCTGGATCCGCCCACTCCTGCACTAAGCCACTCCTCCTACACACCTTGTTGATTGACCTCTTGTGTCTGGCTGACTTCTTTTTTGCAGCTGACCCAACTGACTTCAATCCTCTCCGTGCCTCTCCCTCAACTACACTCGGCCCCGCCTCCTGTGCAACCATGGTCACACCCCTCTCACGGACTTCTGTCCAATCACTGACTTACCTCCTGGCCCAGACCCAATGGAATTTCTTCCTCTCACTCGCCCCACCCCCCAGCTACAATAAGCCACTCTGTCACCCCTGACTATCCATTTTGTAGTGCCATCCATTTTGCAGCCAGTAGTGAAACTGACTTTCTACCCTGCTCTAGGTCAAATACACTCAGCCACGCCCCCTGCCCTCTGGTGGTCTCCACCCCCTTGATGGACTTCTGCCCAATCAGGAACTTCCTTCCCAGCCCCTCCCCAACGGCCAGTCTTCCTCACCCGCCCCCTGCTTCCAGAACCATCCTTCAGCCCCGCCCCTAGCCCCTCTCTTGCCGCACTGGTTCTTCCCACAACGGACCTAACCGACTTCCTTGCCTTCCCGCTCCCTGCGACACCTACCTTCCGTGTGCCTTCGGGCCTCCTTAGGTCTCGACCACCCGAAGGTAGGATTCCCGCCCTCGCCTACCTCACCCGCCGGGCACCGCGCTCCGCTCTCTCCGGCGGTGCCTTCCTCACCCACCTTCCACCTTCGCTTGCTCGCCGTCCAGGTCACAGGACGCAGTTGGCCAAGGGACCAACCATTGCCCCGGCCTCCTGGCCCTTGGGACCCGGCTCTCCTGACTGAGGAGGAGACACTGCTGTCCCTTTGTGCACCAGGTGTGCGTGCGGACTGTCACCATGGCCGACTCTCCTGGCGGCAGCCATGAAGCCAACCCCAGCACAGACGCCAGCGGGCCAGGCTTCAGGTGCGTCATGGTGCCACAGCAAGAAGCTCTCGTGATGGAGAGAGGGGTCCCCCCAAACTGGACCCAGGTGGGCTCCAGAGGCAGGTCAGCGCACACCTTGTGCCTCCCAGAGCATGAGCTGCCAGGGAGCCGCTCAGTGGTGCACTATCTGCAGCACCGCGCGGTGGGGGTACGGGGCCGCCCCAGTCTCCAGGGCGTCAAGGGCCAAATGGGCCGCAGTTTAGCGTCCAGACTGCCAGAGCTGCTGACCGAAGGCCAGCTGCACCTGGGCATGGTGGACAAGGTGTTCTCGTCGCAGTGGCTGAACGGCAGCCAAGTGGTGTGCGGCACCAAGTGCAATACCCTCTTGGTGGTGGACGTGCCCTCGGGCCACGTCACTTCCATCCCCCTGCTGCGGGACAGGAGGCCCAGATGGCCCCGGGGACAGCCTGCCTCTGGCATCCGCGCCATCGAGCTGAATCCCTCCAAGACGCTGCTGGCCACGGGCGGCGAAAACGCCAGCAGCCTAGCGGTCTATCAGCTGCCCACCCTAGAACCCCTGTGCGTGGGCGACCGCCGTGGCCACAGGGACTCCATCACCTCCATCTCGTGGATCAGTGACTCTGCGGTCGTGAGTGGCTCTTGGGACAGCTCCTTGGCGGTATGGGAAGTGGATCCTGACAGGCTGACTGGCAGCACCGCTTGCAGCAATGAGCAGAGGGTCCCACCATATGCTCACATCCGTCCAAGGAACAAAGAGCTCATCCCTGGAACCAGCATCCACTATGGCAACTCCAAGGTGCAAGCCCTGGCTTTCAGTGGTACGAGAAAGGAGCTGGGAGCAGTGTCCCTGGACGGCTACTTCCACCTGTGGAAAGCCCACAGCACCCTGACCAGGCTGCAGTCTTTCAGCCTGCCCTTTGACCAAGAAAACACGTGCCTCAGCTACTCGGAGGAACTGTCCCTCTATGCCGTGGGCTCCCAGTCACACGTCTGCTTATTGGATCTGCGCAAAGGCCACCCCAATATCGGGGTCCGGCCCGTGTGCAACATAGAGGATGGCATTGGTGTGTGCTCCATGAGCTTCCACCAGCATATCATTACCATGGGCACGGGCCACGGCTGCCTGATATTCTTTGACATCCGCACACGCAGGTTTCTGGAAGAGAGGTCTGCCACCAGCCTGGACTGCATCCCAGAGCCCACTGGCAGGAAGCTCAGACTCACCTGTAGCAAACACCGGGCCGACCAGGATCACCACTGGATGAATTATTACGCCAGCGTCCAGGAGATCCCTTATGGGATCTACACCCACTGCTACAACTGGCCTGAAATGAAGCTGTTCATGGGAGGGGGGCCTCTGGCCTCAGAAATACGTGGGAACTATGCGGGGGTCTGGAGCTAAGGACGCCGCCTCCTTCTCAAGGTACCCTCATTTCTTTTTCAGTTCAGTCTAACTTGCCCTCTCCAGGCTGCATTTGTGAGTTTTCACTGTGTCTTTTGTCTTTCAGGTGGAACACCCTCAGCTTTAGCGGTGGGCTTCTGAGAGACGGAGATCAAATCAAATCAAAACTTTTGCTCAAGTCAAAAGTTGAGTTTCAGTCTTTATTCTCCTTCCTAGCACCATTGGTATGAATTTCCATACGAAAAATTCAGCATTTACATTTAATTTCATAGTTTTTCGTGAGGGCGTGTATGGAGCACACAATGATTGCATTCCTGGAGAGGAGTTGCTGTGGGGACCTCACACAATTGCTCCAACAGGTAGTTCAGGTTTATCCTTAGTGATGCTCCGTCTGGGCCGATTCACATATCCTGTCTGCAAGAGATATGGCCATTGCCATACGACCATATTCATTTTCTACTTTTATTACTACTATTAGAACAGAATTCTTTTAGTTATTGCTTTATTAAGATTTTGTGACAGACAATACATACTGTTCATTTTGAACATTGTCTAACAGTCTTTGGGTGTCTGTTCTGAGAATTAACTCGTTCTATAGCATACTTGCAATTTGAAAATACATTCCAATTCTATATTGTGTACACTTAGAAAGATTTCATTGGCTCATTGTGATAGAAGTGTACAGAGTTTGTATTGCATGTTCCCGGTACGAAACTGTTTTGTTTTGGTAAAGTTGATTGTATTGGAATAAGAATCACCACAGAATCTTGTGTTTATATTGGAATCCCAGCTGGTCTTAATTTTTTGGGGGGTCCAAAAAGGTATTGCTGACTTGAATGTTCTGAATTAACTGAAAAATCAATTTTTCTCCCTCGCAAACCTGATTTCAGTTTGAAATAAACCCTCGTCAGTTAGTTGAAAGCATATGTATTATTGAAAATCCTTGCGCTCTTTTTAGCAGGACTCTTGCGTGTATGGCAACGCTGGTGGTTTGGGGAACTTACAGGGAATTCAGCACCATCATTCAAAGCAGGGACTTTACGTGTGGATTTCTGGCAGGTGCGGAAGAATGTGTACCCATCACTTCTATAGACTGGGAAGATTGTCGTTGATAAGTTTAATATCAGATGTTAGATTTGAGCATATTAAAGTTTTCAATTGTGTTGGTGAGTAACTTTCAAAGGGAAAAACAAGCACAGGAGCAAAACGAGCCCATTTGGAACATTCTGAAAAACTGCCAGCTATGGAACGTGTACTTAAGACCTGGTAAATGTCAGAGTCTGCACCTAACGTAGGACACACATATTGTTGGGCAATGATGTTGTATGTCTGTGCGCAGGGTTACCATACTTGGCGAGAAGACAGGAAGTGTTTTGCAGAAGAGCTGGCTGTTAAATTCCGCAGGTCAGAGTGAAGAAGCAAAGCTTTGGAGTGCATAGAAATCCAAAGGGTGCAGCTGCTCCTGCGACAGGCCAGGCGCTGAGCCTTCCTGAGTGGAACACTAGAAGCGAGGCAGGAGACCAGCCCCAGCTCAGAGCTGGCCTGCCTGGCTGAGCTGAGCTTGGTACCGTGTCCGCTGTGCTTGTCCTGCACGCTGTGCGACCTTGCGACCTTTGTGTCCACACACTGCCTGCTGTGGGGCAGCAGACCCTCACCAGGTCCCTCAGGAAAGAGCTTTGAGAGGGGTGTGACAGGTGCCGTGCACAGCCTCTCCCCTACCAGGTTTCTGTGTTGCTCACAGGGCAGTCAGGGTTCCTCCTGTGCAAGGGAGCCCTCCACTGCGGTCAGGGTCCCCACACAGAGAAGGTAAGGGCACCCCACCTCCTCGAGCTGCTCCAGTGACCCCTGCCAAGTCACAGGCAGTTCTGAGAACCTGGCTATGTTCTGAGTGGGGGATTTGGCTCTGGAGACCTAAAGTCCCATGTATTCTATAAATAAACGTTTACTCTTAATGAACGTGGACACGTGTTGTGTGTTTGCTGCTGCTTTAAACACGTCGCCCTGAGTCTTCCCCACATCAGTCACAGTGCCTCCTGCATCCATAAATTTACTCCCATGCGGACACGGCACTGGAAATCAGTCTTTAGGCTTATGAATGTTCAGATTTGGAGATTTTTTTAGACTCTTTTTCAGTAATTAATCAGAAGGACCTCACTTGAGAGTGCGTGAACTTAAAGTATGTATTTGCTAAAGTAATTCCTGCAGGATTGCCCAGTGTCTTTGCGGTCTACCTTCTCCTAGGGATGAGGGGACTTTTAGAGTATTTCTGAAGCTGTTGTGGGACATAAGGACAGTGTTTACAAGAGAAATGCCACTTGCCATGCCAGATGGGATTTTTAAGCATAAATGCAGGGAGCACCGAGGTTGGTAGCCCATGTCTATAATCCCAGCACCGGGGAGGCTGAGGCAGGAGGGTTGTTGCAATTTCAAAGTCAGCCTGGGACACAGGGGAGTTCAAGGGCAGCCTGCATGGCCTAGTAAAATCCACTGTCCGAAGGACAAAAAGAAAAACAGAAAAGAAAACAAAAAGAAAGAAACAAATTGAAAAATACATATAAAGGCAGTGTGTCTGTGTTGGTGGTGTGAAAACCTTATACCTGAATGCTTGCAATGCAAGAGAGGTCCAAAAATGTTTCCTTTAGGTTAGCCTGGCTTAGAGAGCTCTGTATAGAGTTTGTGTGTGTGGGGGGGCGCGGCTGAGATGAGGTGAAACAAAGAGTTATTGCAAAAGAACAGATGTGTAACTTTAGCCACCCCACCAGCCTCAGTCAGGTAGGGAATCTAAGCTAAGAGGAGGGAGGTGAGCATGGATCCACAAGTTAGGGAGCTCAGTGCCAGTGCTGGAGGGGGAGGAGGAGGAGGGGGAGGAAGAGCAGGGCTCCCAGAAGGGGGGGTGGCACAGAAACTCCCTGTTAGCATACCAAAGGGCAGCTCTAGAGGCAGGAGGGAGCTGAGAGTGTGCTCTCCAGGGCCTGAGAGGACTGAGAGCCACCAAGGCAGAGGATCCCCTCCAACACAGGCCAGTTCCTCCTTCAGACTCATTTTCTCCCCTGCTTGGGGCTTCCCATCTGCGCTGACCCACCCCTAGCCTGCTGGTGTTTTCTGGTTGACTCTGAGGCCAAGGCCTGTGGCAGTGTTCTTTAGCCACCAGCCTCACTGCAGGGGATTTATTTTGCCTAGCTCTCTGGGGTTTTTGGATGCTCTAAGTCCCTGACTTAAGGAGTAGGCGGCCAAGAGAAAGGTTCTCAGGCCGATTCCCTTGTGAGCTGACCAAGTAAGCCTCAGCCAGTGCTCCTGTGGAAGTCTCCCATGTTCTGAAGTCAAGGACTTCCTGCATTTTCTTGCTGGGGGACAAAGCAATATTCCTTTCCTGTCTGGCTTATTTCATTCAACATACCCTCCACTGCCAAAAAGCCAGAGCAAACTGCACCAAAACAAAACAAATGGTAACAAAGCAAAAAAAAAGTTTGTTAAAGTAACAACCTTCCTAGGTCCCTGAGCCACTGACACTGAACCCCTGGGGTATGCTTGGGAATATCCCTTTGTGAGAGGAAGCCCAAGTGGAAGGTAGGATCCTCCTCTCTGGGTTGCCTTGCCTTGCCTTGCCTCAACAGCTGCTGCCTCCTTGCTCAGGTGCCTTGGCCTGGCCTGCATCTGACTGACTCTTGCACCCTCAGCAGGCAGGGCTCCTCCTTCCTTGGGCTCTGCAGTGTCCTGGGCCCCCGCCAGGGCTGAGCCAGAGTCCCAGGGCCTCACTGTGCTCAGGGGCTGACAGGACCACTGGAGAGATGAACAAGGAGGAGGAGGAGCAGGAGGAGGAAGAGAGGAGGAGGGGGGCAGAGCAGGGTGGCAGAAGTGCTTAACCCTAACCCTCCAGTGGGAAGGTGGGGTGCGGCAAGAGCCTCTCCCAGTCCCCCCCATTTTCAACAGCTCTTCTGGGCAGCGACGCCAGCTCCAGCCATGCCCTCCTGTGCCAGGTGCCAGCCCAGGGTGCTTGCTGGAAGGCTGGATGCCAGCGCAGCCTGTTTCTTCCCTGCTGCATCCCTGCCAGCAGCAGCAGCAGCAGAAGCAGTGGGCAGAGCAGCAGCCACCAGGACGGAGGGCCCAGAGCACTGCCGTCCTGCGGGGTCGAGGCTACAGCCTGCTCCAGCTGCCTGACACCCTGGAAGGACCTGTCTGCCCCGCCACCTGTGCTGTGCACTTGTCTCCAGGGGCTCAGACTGCTTCCTGCCCAGCCCTGGCCCCTTGCAGAGCTGATGCCCTCCGCAGCCAGCTGTGCCTGCACCGTCCTTCAAAGACGTCCTCTTTGTCCACCCTGCCGCCGTCCTGCTGTGCTTGGAGTCCCTGAGCTCCACCTTGCACGTGGGCACCTCCTGTGCCCCTTGGTTGTGGGACCTATGGTCCAAGGCCAGAAACCTAGGAGTTTCTGGCCACTCTCGGCACCTGGAAATCAGCCACAGGAGCTAGAGGGGCACCTGGGCCACTTCTGTGAGACGGAAACTTTCTTGGAGCATGACATCTTTGCTTTGTCTGGTAAACTTTTTTGAAGGGGGTTGGTTTAATGTCTGTATATTAAGGCTGTGATCGTTGGATTAGTGTGCGGTGGTGGGATTAAGGGTGGCTCTCCCTGGGTGGAGCTGGCACAATCAATGGGTTTAAAGCCTGGGAAGAATATGAAGCGAGAAAGGGATGGCTGCTGCTGCTCTCGCTGCTTGCAGCTTCTCTGCCCTCTGCCTACCACACCATGAACTGTTTCTCCTCTGTCATGCCCCTCTCCCATGCTCCACCTTGCATGTGGGCACCCCCTGTGTCCCTGGGTTGAGGGGCCTGGGGGCCACCTCCACTTTTCTCTGGGCCAAGGTCCTCACCTAGGAGTTCCTGGCCATTGCCAGCCCCGGAGACAAGGGCTCCAGTTGCACGTGGGCAGTTTGCTTGGGAAGGCAGGGTCCCTGCAGCAGGAGACCCAGGCTGTGCCCAGTGGGCTCACTCAGCTGGGGTAGGCCCAGGAGCTGGGGCTGGCTTGGCAGTGGATGGCTGAGCTGCTCAGGCTAGAGCTGCTGGACCACCTGTGGGACCTGGTGCAGATGACGCGGGACAGGTGGGCACAGGACACTCCTAGCTAAGCTAGCTTGGGGGCAGCACTCGGGCTGGGTTCCATCCTGCCTCTCCAGCTTTCCCTGGTCCCCAGGACCCCAAGGCCCAGCTCCCCAGCCCACACTGCCCCTCCCCGCCCCTTGTGGAGGAGGCCTCCTTGCTTGTGCTCTCCGTGCCCCTCCCAGGACTCTCCTCTGAGCTTCTCAGGAGGACAGGGAGAACTTCTCTATGGCCACCCTGACACTGGGGACCCCTTCTGGGGCTCCAGCCAGAGACACAGAGACAGAGAGAGAGTCAGACAGACAGAAAGAGAGAGAAAGACAGAGAGACAAGGGAGATTCCATCTGGCAGCCTGAAGCCCTCCCCCAGAATCCTAGGCAGCAGCAAGGGGGCCCATGGGGTGCAGACTGGACCAGCACATGGCTGTGACATGGAGGGCCTGTCCCTTAGGGTCCCAAGTGGCCCGCCCCTTGTCTTGATTCCCCTCTCACACCCCCCAAAGGTGGGTGATGCCACCCTGTCGCCCCTGGGACTGAGGGCTAACAGTGAGTCCCTGATGGAGGTAATCAAGTCCTGCAAGGGCTGCAGGGGGAGGAGAGCAGGCCTGAGCTTCAGGGAGGCTGCACAGCTTGGGCTGGCCTGGCTGGCAGAGGCAGAAGCTCTGGAGGAGGCCTGTGGGTGGAGAGGAGGAGTAGCCCTGGGCATGAGGAGTGTGGTTTGCTGCCTTCTCCCACCCTGTGTGGTCCCCTCTCCCTGGACTCTGCTTTAGTGCTCAGCCCAGCCCCCAGCCTGCAGTGAGTTTGACTCACAAAGGGCGCCACCTGCTGAGCCATCACAGAAAAGGCACCCGAAACTGGACAGCTTGCTTGGTGCCAAGCTGGGCACAGAATGCCAGGACTTGGGCACCTTCCATTTGCAGGAGCCCAATTTTCTAGGCAAGCACATCCTCTCTTTGCCTTGCCCCAGCCTAGGACGCGGGTCCTTCGCTCTGCAGAGTCCACAGCAGGCTCCTCTGTGGCCTGCCTTGGGCAGTGGGAACCCTCAGAGCTGCAGTTGAGCTTGGGGAGGCCTCAGGGAGGGGGAGGCCAGAGATGCAGGAGCCCACTGCGGGCCTCCACGCCCAGGAGGAGGGAGTCAGAGCCCGCACTGCCCCTTGGTCCACTTGGCTGCGAAGGACAGCGTGCCCCTTGTGAGTGTGGAGTGACCTCTTACCAACACTGTGCCCGCACTCCAGGAAAACCATGGGTGCAGTTCCCTTAAAGTGCACACCGAGACTGGAATACCAACTAGCTTTTACAGGTGCCTGGCCCTGCTGCCTGCAAAACCGGGGTTACTCACACCGCGCAGAAAAGCCTAATCAGGTCTCCCTGCGACTTGGGGATTTGGGCCATTTGTGTGTCTTTCTGGGAGAAATGTGTGTGCAGGCACTTGGCTCGATTTCTACTCTCCTAATTATTTCTTTGCTTTTAGTGAGTCGTTTGAGTTCACTGTATACTTAGGGTTTACCCCTGCATCAGAGACGAGTTTGCAAAGATCCTTCCGCTCTGTGATTTGTCTCCTCAGTGTTAATGTCTTCTGCGTGCTGTGAAGAGAAGAAACCTCCTCCTGGGATGGAAGTGGGCAGTTCTGGGTGCACTGTGCTGCTACGCTTGCTGAGAAAGTGGCTGCTTGTTAACACAATAAGTGCACGTGCAGCTCTAATGTCAGATCAGGGCCAGCATAAAGGCTCTGGAAAGTCCTGCCTGAAGTGCCCACTCGCCCTAACCTCTGCTCAACCTCTTCTTCTGGGTCCATTGTGCTTGGACTTGCCAGCAATGAGAGATTTAGCTATAGAAAGGGGATAGAAGTAAAGCAAAGCCCTGCTCGGGGCTCCAGAGGGTATGAGTCCCCCATGCAGATGCTGGCAAATAAAACGGCTGTTTGTTGCTAAGCTGCGTGTCATAGGACATTTGATCACCTGAAACTAATGTTTTGATTTTGCGTTTTGAGGCCAGGTGTCACCACATAGTTCAGGCTGTCCTTGAAATCACTAAGTAGCCAAGGCTGGCCTTGAACTTGAAGTGATCCTCATGCCTCAGTCTCCCGAGTGCTGGGATGACAGGTGTGCACCACCATGCCCAGCCACTGTAAGCTGATTTATAGTCAGCGTTACAATGTACTGCAGGAAAATTTGTTTTAAAGACTGGGTCCAACAATCTTCCTTTTGTTATCCAGTCTGATTCCCAAGTAAAATTCCAAAACCTAGAAGAAGCCCTTAAATCTCCATGGCTAAACATTTTAGGAAAAAAACCATACTAAATGTCACCTTAAAATTGTTTGCACCTAGGATTGTCTGACCTCATCTCAGATACGTAAATGTTTTAGAATGATTGCAATCAGGATGAACATACAGAAATATAAAAGTGACCTGCTAGTGAAGTTTTCATTTCTTTGACCAATTATGCACATTTATAAAAGGTAGAACATTTTTTAAAGTCTGCATTTTTCCCTTTTAATGATCTCCTTATAGAAAATTAAGAATAAGATGCTAAATCCCAGCTTTGTATATTTTGGGCGGTACCTGGGGTCAAACTCACTACCTTGCCCTTACCAGGCAAGCGCTTAAACCCCTGAGCTAAATCCCCAGCCATACCAAATTTGTATTCTTGCCTAGTGCTTTTGCAATTTTTGAAACTGTAGCCATCAATGCAATGTA
>PVJX010038393.1:0-16358 GCA_004027295.1 Dolichotis patagonum
TATGATATCTTTTGCTACTTACCTCATGTTTTTTAAAATGAACATCTTGAGAAAATACCCATAAAAGTACCTGGCCCAAACTCCAATCCATTGCTATCAGAGCACAAGTGGGTAGAAGCTTTCTAAAGGGGCTGTCTGACACCACCGATCAAACGTGCTTCTGCGTATCCCAATGGTCCAGCAATCCTGTCACTACAGATTCTCTTGTAACATTTACGGCCTGTGTATAAGATCCTTCCTGCAGCATTATTTATACCAGCAATAAAATAGTGATAGCCTTTTGTCCATCAGGAGGCTAATTAAAGTTGGGACATATATAACAAGGGATGCCACGCAGTCAATGAAGAGGAATGACAACACTGTCACACACACACACACACACACACGAACATACAAAATGGCCCTATAGACAGAACAAAAGCTTTCCGCTCTACTTTTTTGTACCATGTAACTATATTACCTAATGAAAAATAAATTTAAATCTAACCAACACTCACAGGCAATCTAATTTCCAAATCTCAGCCAGGAAGCGCAACTGCCTAGCAAGTTCTGAGTGAAGGCATAAGTCTCCCTCTAGGCAACAAGGTTCTCTCAGCTTTGCATCCGTAAAACTCAGGCTTGGTCTGGACATGGTGGTGCTTGCCTATAATTCCAGCCCTCTGTCTCTAGAAGCAGGAGGATTGCAAGGTTGAGCCTAGTTTAGGCAATTTTGTGACTTCACAAGAACCTGTCTCGAAATAGTAAGTAAGAAAGGGTTTGGCAATGGAGCTTAGTGCAAAGGTGAGTTCACTCCCTAACACAGAAATGAAAACAAAAACAAAAACAAAAACAAAAACTTAAAAGCCTGCTCACTCCTAAAAAGGAAAATGAATGCCTACCCCCAGGCTCCACCCCTGGGCAGGTCCTGTTCCTTTGCCCGGCTACCTTTCAAGCTTAGAAGCCTGTTTAGCTTCCTTCTTTTCTCCTTTTCTCCAACTAACCCGGGTGTCCTCTGCACCCCAGCGCTGTGATCCAGCCCTTACGGAGGCCGTGCACATACAGTTCAAGAAGAGTGGACTGAACAATATTCAATACAAGGATGAAAAATTGAAGAGGTAGCACTTTATGTATTTTTCCATCATTTTGCTAGTGCTTCATTTATACTGTATTTTATAAAAGTATGAAAGCACAACAGATGAAACAAAATGAAACAAAACTGATTCCTCACCACAGTCCCTTAGAGAAGCACTGCTCTAATCTCTCAGAGTAACTAGTCTGTGAAAGGAGCACTAGCATTTGTTAAAGGCTTACAGAGTGCCAGGCACTTTATTATATATTTGTATTAATCCAAAAAGCCCTAAAAGATGGATATTATTCTCATTATATTGACTATAATACACACAAGAAATACTGTTAGTGTCATAGACAATAACACCGCCAAAATATAATCTGTCTCTGCTGCACCCCGTGCGAATAGTAAATAATAGCTAATAGTAAACCCCAGGGCCGGGGTAAGAATTGTTCTCACTTCAGGGACCTGCGAGCTTCTGATTTTTTGTTCACAAACATTTTCTGTCCTTGTGGTGGAGAGACTTCCTCTCTAGGGCCTCCTGGCTGCATCTCTGTTTAGCAGACCTTCAAGGGGTGTCAGAAATTCAGTTACTTTTCTTCCCTTGTTTAATTCTTCTTCTTCCTGCCCCACCTCTCTCCTCCTCTGCTCGCTTTCCACCCCACTATTCTCAACTGGCCTGTCTATGGAGCTAAAGGGTGTTTGCGAATTAAAAGTTGTACATTTTTAAGCTAGGCATAATTCTAGCACTTTGGGAGCCTGAAGCAGAAGGATACCAAATTCAAGCCCAGCCTGGGCAATTTATTGACTTAAGACTCTGGCATAAAATAAAATAAAATAAAATAAAATAAAATAAAATAAAATAAAATAAAAGGGCCAAAGGAATGCAGCTCAGTGTAAAGGCCCTGGATTCAATCCCCAGTACTGAGGAAAAAAAAAAAAACAATCCTGATTTTTCAGTAGTTAAGAATCCAGGGGGATGAAGCATCTTCATCCTCCCAAAGGCCAAGTAAGCTGCTTCTTAGCATCCTGCTGCCTGAAGCCCACTCCCTGTCCAGCCTGTCTCCTCCCAGAAGGCCTCCACGACAGACAGTAAAGCAGCTGTGGGAGCCCAGCATGATGTCCCCCCAAGCCTGGCCTCAGGGAAGGCCCAAAGGAGGCCTGACTTGGCTACTCAGTCTCCTCCCCCAGCTCAGGTTTTGAAAGCCTCTGGCAGCAACTTTCCTCCTCCTCCCAGCCTCTCTCAGGGTGCCTGGTCCCAGCGGCCCTCTTAGAAGCCACCTGCCCAGACCTCACAGTCCTTCTCTCTCCATGCCTACCAGTGTGCCCTCAGGATGCTGATAGGAAGGTTTCAGAGACCAAGGGCCAAACTACAACCCCAAACCCAATTATTTATCACAAAGTGCCAACATTGCAATTAAACCTGAATCATGAGGTTTCAGTTTAGAAAAAACAACTCTACATTAACACACCACTGCCTTAGGAAATGTGGTCCAGCCAGCTCCCCCCCCCACACACACCACCACCACCAGGCCAAACAGGTCCAATGGTTCTTGCAGCTGCTGGGGCCTTCCAGTCACAGCCAGGGAACAGCCCAAAATCTACGGAAATGCAAGAGGCCACCTGCCTCCAGTGCACCCTTGCTGACTTACACAGTAGAAACAATCTCTAGTGGAAAAAAAATCAACTAAAAATAAAAATGAAACAAAGATGGCTTCACTAGAGATGAAGAGAGACTCAAACAGAATTCAAGTGGGGTTGAGCAAGTGTTAACTGCAAAATTTTTTGATCTCTGCTCTATGTTTGAAATTAGTAAAATATTGGAAATAGGTTCAATTCAACAACCGAATGTGAAATGTGGCCTTATTCAGATCCTGACTGACAAACTCACTCTAAAATTTAATTGCTAGATTTTTTTTTTTTTTTTTAATAGGGTCTTGCTGTATAGACCAGTCTGTCCATGAACTCACAATCTTCCTACCTCAGCCTCTTCAGTGCTGGGATTACAGAGCTATTAGACCTGGAAAATTGCTAGGTTTTTTGAGAAGTAATAATGATATGGTGGAGCCGGGCGTGGTGGTGCACTCCTGTGATCCAGCACTTGGGAGGCTGAAGCAAGAGGATCACCACGAGTTCGAGGACAGTCTGGGGTACATATTGAGTATATGTATATGAGTATGAGTATATGTCTTGAAAAAAAACAAAAGAAACAAATAAATGTATAGTGGTTGTAATTTTTTTTTAAATTTTTCTTTTTTTTTTGTACTGGGGATTGAACTCGTGACCCCCGGCTTGCAAGGCGCTTATGCTGCTGAGCTAAACCCCCAGCCCAGTGGTTATGATTTTTAAAAAATTCTTATTTAATAAATATATATTGAAATACTAAAGTGTGGCAGTATAGTCAACAAGATGGCTTATGAGTTCATACTCAGTCAAGTGGGATGATTTTAGAGTTCATCTCTTTTTTAAAATGTTTTAGCAATTTTTCATAAGTTTTTTTTCCCCCCATCACTTGGATAGGCTCCTTGGATTGTTTTTTTGTTTTGTTTTTGTTTTTACTTTTGTAGCACTGGGGATTGAATGTAAGGCCTTCACATGGAGCTACATCTCCAGACCTTTTTATATTGTATTTTGAGACAGACTTGTTAAGTCACCCAGGCAAGGCTCCGCATACGATCCTCCTAACTCAAATCTTCTAGAGTGCTCCGTTTAAAGTCGACTCCTTGCTTTTTATAAAAATAAAACCCAGAGGCACCAGCCACGCTCTGGGGTTCCCCTGCTTCATCCTGACCAAATCTAAGCCGGATGTAATTTGAAGAAAACATACAACAGTAGTAACTACCTTCCCCTGGGGGTGATGGGAGAAGCCTTCTCAAACAGGAAGAGGGTGCAGGGGCCTGTTCTGCTTCAGCAAGTCCTGACCTTCCTACCACCCACAGGGGACCCCCACAGGGCCATCCTCCTGTTCTCCAGAGTGCAATCTAGCTTTACTTTTTCTAGAAATCTCTGACGCAGCAGGCCTCAAGACCTCAGAAAAGTGGGCTTCACTGGGTTCTGCTCCCTCTGAGTACCTCCCACACCTCCCCTGCACTATGTGGCTGTTGAGGCTTTGGGCCACTGACTGAAGTCTAACAGGCTATGGGACACTGACACCCTTCCTCCTGGGCTGCAGTGTGTGGACTGGTGCCAACACCTTGAAAAAAAATTGGTTCTTGATTTCCAGGGATCAAGAAGTCCTCAGTACCAAAACAGCAGTCCCCCCTACCCGCACACACACAAATGCTCTGTGTGTGGGCTTTGGGAGTCAATGGCTTCCTTTTTCCTTTTCTTTTTGTTGTTTATAATGGGTTCACTGGTTTTATCTGCTATCCTTTTTATTTTCTATGTTCTTTTGTAGGATTCTCTCTCATCAGGCTAGCTTTGAACTCACTATGTGGCCCAGGATGGCCTCAATCTCTTGGTGATGCTCCTGCCTCAGCCTCTGGAGTGCTGGAATTACAGGTGGGCACTACCACGCCAGGCTTATTTTTATGTATTTTCACTAGTACATGTTTGCAGCACATAATGATTATATTCATTATGAGGAGTCAGTACATGTACATAATGCATCTCAATTCTTTATTCATCCTCTTCCCCTCCCTTCTTCCTCCACTGGTTTTCTTTTCTCATATTGGTAAATGTGTGCACACATGTATGTGCACAAATGTGTGTTGGGGGGCAGTGTATCTGGACTTAACAGGAATCACTCACAGAACCAAACCCCAAAGTTGTCAGGAGAGACTTCCAGTGCCACAGTGTCCCTCCTCATACTGGCCAGTCCCCACAGTGAAGCTTGCCCAGGCCTTGTCTCCACCTCGAGAAGGCTGGCAGGGACACTGGCTGAGTAGAGATTTTACCTCAATAAGCATTATGTGACCTCTAATGACCCTAGTGCCCCCACATCTAACACAAGGATACATCCCCTGCCCTCCTCACAAGAATTCTAAAAACAGACACGATACTGTACACCTTGCCATTTATACTCTATGCTGTAACAGTTTTCCGATGATTTTCCATAGAATACGGCCAAAGTAAGTTTGAGAAACGTGGCATCTGTATCCTAGACTGGGCTTGCACGCAAGTTGGGCACATTATGGCCCTGAGTTCTACCATTTTCTCTCTTGGGCCCAGCCCTTGTCTCTTTGGTTCTCTGGCTCTCAGATTCCCACATCTACCCAGAAACTCCTGCCAGGCTCACCTGATTCTCCAAACATGCACTTCCGAGTCTGCCCAAGCCCCCGCTGCCAGGCTCAGAGGCACACTAAAGCCTCAAACAGACCTTCCATCCCTGCCACTAAGCCCGCGGGGTCCCTCCACCACCACCCCTTTGGCCCCACACATCCCCCTCCCCAAATACCAGGCAGGGGCCAGTGCCAGCTCTGTCATTTTCTCTAACTCCACAATGCAACACCAAATGCCCTGAGACAGCATCACCAGAGTGGGACTCTGTGCCACGAGTCTTTTCGACATGGCCAAATGAGTAGAGGGATGTACACAGAAACCTGGGTTCAAATCTTGGTTCCAACACTTTGTGGCTAGCGGGGGTGTGCTTGTGATCCCAACACTCTGGAGGCTGAGGGAGGAAGGTTACCACGAGTTCGAGGCCACCCTGGGCTACATAGCCTCATCTCAAAAAACCGAGAGGTTAGCGAAAAACAAAACAAGAACAAACAGTGGCAGCACAGCCGTATCACTTAATTTATCTGGGCCTCAATTTCCTTAACTGTAAAGTGGGCAAACAAGAGCAAGAGTGCTGGCTGTTATTACCATTACCACCGTTCCCCAGGCTGGGAATCTTTAAAGCACTTCAGATTTGCGCCCCTGCAGCCAAGGCTCCCAGGCTGTGCCACGTTGGGCCCTAAGAGGCCTCCCCATACCGAGGGGAGAGCACCAGGAACACTACCTGGTGCTGGAGCCTGGGCGGATGTTCCCGCGCCCCATCGAGTGTCCTCCCGCCCAGTACAGGAGCCCAGCCCAGCCAAACAAGCCCTCGTGAGAGCCTCCCACTGTGTCCACCACAGAGGAAGAAACTGAGTCTCGCCAAGCCTCTTTCCCCAGCTCACCACCCTCCCCGGGCGCTAGGCACCCGCCACCGGTCGGCTGCGGTAGGAGCTCCGGTTTCCACTCTACTTGGGGAAAAGAAGGACAGGGCAGACATCACGTCCCACCGAAGGAGTTCAGGGAGCGCAGGCTCCAGCGCTTCCGGGAGGTGGGGGACGCCGCGCCCCCGGAGGACAGACCACTGGCCCGGCTCCCGCTCCCGCCCCGGCCCGGCCCCGCGGAGTCCCGCGCGACCCCGCGCCCCGTACTCACCCGCGTCCGGCGCGGCGGGCCCGGGGCCCGAGTTGACTCTGCGCCCTCCGCCGGGCGCGCGCAGCTGCTGGGCGAGCTCAGGCAGGCGGCCCCAGCGGCCCTCGGCGCGGCAGCGCTCCAGCTCGCCCTCCGCCTTCAGGTGGGCGCCGTGCGCGCCCTTCGCAGCCATCTTCGCGCCGGCGCCGCGGCCGAGCGGGGCAGCCCCGGCCGGGGGCGGCGTCCCGGCTGCGGCGCGCCGGCGGGCGGGGTCGACGGCAGCTCGGGCGGCGGCCGGGGCGCGGGCGGCGGGGGCGGGCCGCGCGCAACGGGGGGCGGCCCCGGGCTGCGCCGCGCGCTCGGGCTCCGGCCCCGCCACCCCCGCAGCCCCCGCCGCAGCCGCACGAGCTCCTCCCGCCGCTGCCGCCGCCGAGCCCACAGAACCCGCCGCGGGTCCGCGCGCCGCCGCCCGCCGCCCCGACCCCGGCTCCGGCCCCGGCCCTGAACCCGCGGGGGCGAGGCGCGGCCCCGGGGACACCGCGGCCACCGAGGCCGGGCGCGCGACCGGCGCCCGCCCCCCGCCGCGGCTGAGTCCAAGCTCCTCACTTGAATGCTGCGCGTGGCCGGGCACCCAGCCCGCCCCGTCCCCTCGGGGCGCTCTCCCCCGGCCGCCCGGCTAATGGGGCTCCCGTCACCCCTGTCGACCCCGCGCGTCACAAATCTAGGGGTGTGCCCCGCCCGGCCAGCCGGTCGCCCCGTGAGCCTCCCCTGGAGCCCTCCCATCCGGAGAGGGTTTTTATTCATTTAAGGTACTCAGGATCGAACTCGGGGTCTTTGCACTGGACTACACTCCCAATCCAGTTTTTATGTCTTTTTTTTGAAACTAGTTCTCGCTAAATTGCCCAGGCTGACTCGAAACTGCGATCCTCCTGCCTCAGCCTCCCAAAGTGCTGGGAGTACCGGCGCGTGCCACTATGCCCAATTTTTGTTTTCTTAACAGAGTCGTTTCTCTTTCTAACTTGATTCTACTACACTAGCTGGCCGGCCTGAGTCTCCGTTGCCCTGGATTTTTTAGGTTCAAACTGTCCCTGCAACTTCATATTTACTTATTTCTTCACCGTGGTGTCTCAAGACTGTGATCAAAGCTTCAGGAAGCTTAGCTGAGTTTAACCTAGCGGCGCCGCGGGGTTCCCAGAAGTTCAAAGGATAACAGGCGGGGCCTGGAGGGAGGAGTCTTGTCACCTGGCTGAGAGACTGGTTATGGGCCCCGCCCCGGTGTGACAGAGGCTCGCGGTTCTACGTAGGCACTGAGGGTGTCACTAAAGAAACTACTACAGCAGTCCACAACCTCCCGCGCAAAACAACGTATCACAGGTTGTTTGGCCCAGCCCGAAGAGGGCACAAAGCAGCAGGGTCGGGCCAAACTGACACGTAGACTCCTAAGAGTTAGAAAGTGACTACTTCGGTCCAGTGCAGAGGTCGCAGCCCTGCCCCCACGACTTTGGGAGTGTGCCCGGAAAGCGCTCTCAGCCTCACGTTTGAGTGACACTCTGTGGGAAGGGTTTCCCGGTGTCTAGCCCGTAGGACCTTTCCTCCGGAGGTCATCTGTTGGATACTTAAGCCCAATTCCCCTGTGGACACCAAGTCGTTGTCTGGGGGGCAGGATTACCTGTCCTTGGGTGCTGCTTGGAACTCCTGATACCTAGTAGACCCCTGGGACCCGGAGGTAGAGGAAGAAAATAGGACAGCTCTGGCAGTGGGAATTTGGAGACGATTTAGTCTGTTGGCCCGTAAGTCCTTCCTGTCCTGTGCCTCATCTGACTGGCTTTTTGTTATCCTCTGGCTGCCCTTGATGGTCACCGGAACTGGATTTCTCTGGGAAAGAGGAGTTGCGCTAGTGTGGCCAGAGAACACACTGTGATCTCCACCCCAGCCCCATCTCCGTGTTCCTGGGAATTGGCCCCCAGGGCCAGGCCAATTCGAAGTGGATAAAAAGGTGACCTGGCCACAGACAAGGAAACCTCCCCTCTCTCCTCCGCAGTGCATTCATGGCCAGCCCTTCCCAGGGTGTAGAGCACTGCAGAGGCAGCCTTGGGTGTTTCTTTGACGGGGTCCCAAGGATATCTGTAGGCACTGGGTTGGGATGCCATAGCCTGCATGCCTCAGATGTATCACAGGCTGGTCCTTAATATGCCTGACCCCTTTCTCCACTGGTTTCCAGCAGGCACAGGACCCTGGCACTCTAGTGACCAGCCTTTTCCAGAGAAGTTTCAGACTACATACAGGAACAGAGAGGATCTGTGTTTGCAGCATTTGCCAGTGTAAAAGGCAAAATAGAAAGTGGGGTGTTGACTTGTAATCTGAAATCTCTCAGATGAAAACTCATAACAAATTCTGATAAAGACTGCTATTATGGCAGCTCACCAACAATCCTTACTGTTTGGTAATAAACCAAGGGCATGGTGGTTCGTGCCTGAAATCCCAGAACTGAGGAGTCGTGAATTAGAGGCCAGCCTGGGCTACATGGTGATTTCAAGGCCAGCCTGGACTAGGTAGCCTTGGCAGGCTTAGTCACAGAACACCAAAATAAATACACCAAGCTGGACCCAGGTGTCATGGCACACACCTGTAATTCCAGTGTTCTGGGAGGATTGCAAATTCAAACCCAGTCTGGCAGCCTAACAATTTAGAGGTCCCACTTCAAAATGCAAAATAAACAGGTCTGCGAATGTTGCTCAAGAAGAAGGCCCTTGATTCAATCCCCGGAAAGAGAGACAGAGAGAAAGTAAGTGAACAGCGCCAAACCGAGTTTTGCTTGCCACAGACAGAAGGATCCTTGGCCTTGACCGGCTTAGTGGTGTCTCCGAGGAAGTGTAGGGTTCAAAGGAAGTAAGCATACTTGCTGAGAAATGTGTCTTTGGTGAGCAGCAAAGACTACACCATGATGGACTCTAAAACTGAGTCAGCTGAAGACATCGGCCACCCTCATCAGGCAGAAAGGCCTTTACCTCTGGGCCAGAGAAAGGCCGTGGTTGGTGATTCTCACGAAAGTAGCAACTTGATGAGGCTGCTCATAAACTTGCAGGTTGAAAAGTTCATGATAATCCAGGTAAGCCCAGAGAGAGACATATGGAAAAGCTCCTTTTAACTCACAAAAAGGTCCTTGTTTGGATTCCCAGGGGAAAATGTTACTAAGTCAAATAATGACGTGGAAATTTTCAGAAAAGGCCAGTAAGATCCAGGAATGCTCATAGTTATCTTGTCTTTATTGGTCCAGAGCATTTTACACATCTGGTTGTGTGGAGTATGGGATTTATCTCTGGGGGGATTAATCTTGTATTTCCTTTGATATTGTAATCCCAGATATCGAGTTCAGTCATCCAAGTATTATAATCCTCTTTCTAGTTTTTGTCACAATCCAAAAGATTGTATTTGTAATCTCACTGAGACCTTATTGGAATCCCAGCAAATTAATTCCAATCTACCACCACCAGTGCAACCCACGGCAAGAGTAAAAACACCAAGACAGATTCCAAGTTAAGGACAGCCAAGGGGTCTTAAATCCAGTCCTCGTGAGGAAATGCGGACAAAGGCCCCATCCTAGGCCTAGGAAATGCGGACAAAGGCCCCATCCTAGGCCTCTCCCAGAATTTATTATCTTGTGAAGAAAGGGGGTGGCTCAGGGATGAGTGACAGGATAACAGCAAATTATAGAAGAATGGCATCTCTGTAAATTGCAGAGATAAAGATATGCAGAAGGGTCAATTTACATAATCTAATTAAGGTAGTAACTGAATTGTTTTGGGAGGCTGTTGCTTTGGTGTCTGATATGCAAACTCTTGTGCCCTGGGGAGTCATAGCCTCTTTACCTTGAGGCTGGTACCCAGTTGACATTCCCGGAGCTATTGGCTCTAATGTCCCACTGTGCTCATATCCTGTACATATCCTATACGGAGAACACTATGCGAGGAAATAGGACTGTCAGTTAGCTTTGGAGATTACATACCAGCACCTCAGCTAGCTTATTTGCAATGCTTAGAGCCAATTGAAGAGAAAAGGAAATACCATAGCCAGCTTTCTACATATCAGTATAAGGAAATAAGTCTCCAAATAATCAAAGTCACAGTAATTGTTTTGCATTCAAGGGGAGTCACTGGAGTTGTCTCCCACACTTTGACAAATAGATAACTTGTCTGTAGAACTGTGAAGTCCTCCGAGCTAAGACAATAAGCAGATGGAAGAAACAGAGCTCACTGTATCAGCTGGGTGTGGTAGCACACACCTGAAATCCAAGACTGAGGCAGGAGAATTGTCTTCCAGAGTTCAAAGCCAGCCTGGGCTACAGAGTGAAACTCTGTCCAGAGAGAGCATGCTCCAGCTAGCGTGAGAAAAGGGGAGGAGAGAGGAGAGGAGGAAAGGGAACGGAAAAGAAGGGAAGGAAAAGAACAGGGCAGGGCAGGACACCTGGAGGCCTTTGGGTATCTGGCTGAACACTTGTGAAAGACAGGCATGAACTGAAGCACCATGATCCACATATGTTGTTTTCTCCCAAAGAAGATGGGCAGAAACATTGGCTGCTTTGATCTAAAAGAAAGTACACCACAGATTCACCATTGTAAGTCCTGAGACCTCAAAGGTAAACTAGTATCTGAGTTTGATACAGCAGAGAATGACTGTTTTTCAATATTATTGTTATTATTGATATTATTGTACCCATTTCAATCAAAAGCTTGTGAGCTTGTCCTTTAATTTCCAGAGAAATGTTTCCTTGTGGGTCTAAGAACAGAATGGGAAATTGAACATCTTCACTGGTGACTTTTTTACCCTTTAATTTTTTTTGGTTGATTATTTGATTATTTGTTTATTTATTTATTTTTTAGACAGGGACTCATTATGTAGTTTAGGCTTAACTTGAACTCACTATGTAGCCCAAGCTGGCCTTGAACCCATGGCAATCCCCCTGCCTCAGCCTCCAGAGTGCTGAGATTATAGGCATGTGCCACCACACTCCTCTTTCATTTCTAAGTTTTAGGACTCTTATGAACCATTCAGCAAGGTTCTAGGGGCCTATCTGTGGGATTGTTTCTTATTTTAGTTTCTAGTTGTATATTAAATCCTCTAAATGCTCTATTTCTGGCTTAGGGTCATTCACGAAAAAGGGGAGAGAGCCAGGGCACATCTGCCTCAGAATCTACTCAATGCTTTTTCTAGGTAAAGGGCCAGACCCAGACGTCCTCTTTGGATTTGTCTCTTGACAAAGAACTAAATCAGAAAGCAATTTATTTTGATCAAGAAGACTAAGGAAAATGACCTGTAAAAGACCTTGGCCAACATCTGAACCACTTTTCTCTAAACACTATTTATTTATTTATTTATTTATTTATTTATTTATTTATTTTTATAAACCAAGCTCTTTAAAGTCACTTTTAGAGGTCTTCCTATTTTTTATTGAACTTTCTGCATCTGAGATTTCTACTAGCATATCAATGTTCTGGATTATTTGTCTCTAGAATAATTCCAAATTTCTCTGCGATGCTCTGTCAAGCTTATGGAATCCTTGCAGCAGTGTCCAATCTGTGGCTCATCATTTTTGGCATTTTTTTAAATGTTGTAATAAAAATATTTTTAAAGGAAAGGTTTGTTATTTATATACATGAAGCACATCAGATATTTTATGTGTGACCCAAGACACAATCCCTTTTTTCTCCAGGCGCTGGAGGCTGGCCACTGGTTGGACACTTCTACAGGCTTATGGAGTCTTTGAAAAACAAAGACTAGGGCCGGGGATTTAGCTCAGTGGGTTAAGAACCTGCCTGGCAAGCACGAGGTTGTGAGTTCGATCCCCGGTACCAAAAAAAAAAAGAAAAACAAAGACTAGGGCTGGGGATTTAGCTCAGCGGCATAAGCGCCTGCCTTGCAAGCAGGCAGTCGTGAGTTCGATCCCTAGTACCGATAAAAAAAAAAAAAACAAAAAAAACAAAGACTAGTTGTATATTACTAGCAAAACAGAACAACCACACAAAACAAAACAGAGAAAACAAAACAGAGAGAAAAAAAAGAGAAATTAGACCTTGGGCCCCATGCAAGACTTCCATCCCAAACTCTTTTAGTCCGGAAGACTCTTAGGGGAAGTACAGGGGGCAAGCTGCAGTAGTAAGGGGTCTTGAGCTATAGATCTCAGTTGGATCTTGGTGGGCTTCAAGAATTAAAGGCCAGCTCCCTGATAAGACCATCAAGACAGCTTTGTGCTAATTCAGAGCAGTGTTTGCTGTTGTCACAGGCAGAACACTGCCCTTAGAGAGCCAATAGCCAAGCAGAGCCAGGATATTTAGGAAGGATTCGTCCATAAAGGAAGCTCTCCAAAGAGGGGGCTTGGGTTAAACAAGAATCATGATACAGTAGTTTAAAGTTGCTGGACAGGATGAGGTGAAGGCTTTCAAGAGAGGGTTTCAAGCCAGAGCATGATGGTACATGCCTGGACCAAGGTAGTCTGGGAGGCTGAGGCAGGAGGTTCATGAATTTGAGCTCACCCAGTCTGGGCCACTTAGTGAGACTGTCTCAAAAGAAACGAACGGATAAACAAAAAACAGCTTAGCCATGTAGCTTAGTGAGAAGGAGAAGGGTTCATTCTGTAGCAGAGGACCACAAAGGAGAGAGAGAGAGAGAGAGAGAGCGAGAGCGAGAGAGAGAGAGAGAGAGAGAGAGAGAGAGAAAGAGAGGCTTAGAAAGTAAACGGTAGTTTGAGATTGTCTACTGGAAAGTTGCAATGGTTTCTTCTTGAAACATCTTGAAAAAGCTGCAACATTATTTACAATTTCATTGATTTCTGCAGTAGTTGTGTCAGTGTGAACAGTAAGCTGTTTGGTTGTAGATGGTGTCCATTCTCCCTGTTCAGTGACTCAAGATTTATATGTGGTTATTCTGACAACCTCCTCACTCCCATCAAACACTCTTGATTCTAGTTGTCACAGCAGTTATGAATAGTCAGGATGGAGGTCACTAAGTCCTCCCAGTCACCCTTCTAGAGGTGGACCTGCTCAGATGTCCTCCATGCCTTCTGTTCGTCCATTCTTGCCATTGGGGGTCATCATAGCTTCCATCTGGGGTCCCTCAGAAACCTGTGTTTCTAGCACATAGTAGACTGCTGACAGGTGCTTTGGTTTTTACGCCATCCCACCTAGAGCCACTCTAAATTTGAATATGGATTTCACAGTTGCTTCTTGGTCAACAGAATTTCACCCTTAAAAAAAAAAAAAAGAATTTCATCCATGAATGTGATGCCACAGAATGACAAACTGCCACTGGGCATGGTGGCATACAGCTCTCAAGGTGAGGGAGGAAGATGGCAAGTTCAAGACCATCCTGGGCAACTTAGTGAGACCCCCTCAAATAAAAAATTTTGCAAAGGGGCTGGGGATGTAGCTCAGTGATAGGGCACTTGGTCTAGCACGTGTCAGGCCCTGAGTTCACTCCCTAGTATCACACACACACACACACACACACACACAAAACATCCTACCTTTCCAGTCTTACAGAGTCACGATCCCCATGACCTATTTGTTTGCAAATCAACTTTTACCTATCTCCATGATTATTGGCTCACAGCATTCTTGCCCACGCTGTCTCATGACTTATCTAATTATTAGTCCTGAGTCAGCCATCTCAGAATGCAAAACTCTGCCAGCACCTGGCCAGATGGCCAGTCCTTCACTGACAGCTGCCATGACATCTGCATGTACTGTAATCATTAGGCTGAGAGGCAAAGACTTACAGAGGCAAGCTTCAAAACTGTGCAGTGTTTGTGTTTGTGCATAGTAGGCGCTCAATAATTATTTGCTATGTTAATTTGAGAATCTCAGGCTAGCTTAGCTTTCCTCAGGCCTTGGAGGTGAAAGCTCTGGGGAATCTTTTATCCCTACCCACCTCCTTGATGACCAGGGTACCCAAACTCCGCTATGCCGTGAGCTCCCTCTAACCTCCCATCCCTTCTAGTTCTCGAGGTCTCAGGTGCCTCCTGATTGTCCTTGGTGACTTTTGTGTCCTCTTCCAAGACTGCTGCCATAGTGTCCTCCCCGGAGCAGAGGCCCATAACGTCTCCCCCTTCTCTGCCCAGGTACTGCCTTCCTAAGGGAGAATCACCCCAGCCTACAGGTATGCAGTCTTTCCAGCTGATGTTAGCTAGTCAGGTCCCATAGATCCTAAGGCCAGCTGAAAATATCTGGCCTCTTTGAAGAAGGCAATGATAGGCTATAAAATGTAGCTTGGCTTTATCTGCTTTTCAACTCTTTTTCCTCTTTCAAAAAAATATTTTTTTTCTTGGTACTGGGGATTGAACTCACAACCTCATGCTTGCCAGACAGGTTCTCATGCTGCTGAGCTAAATACCCTGGCCCTCAAAAAATGTTTTTGTTTTGGAAAAAAAATCACAATTAATAGAACGTACATGAGACATAACTGCTATTAAGCAACCTCTTATTTACCACCCATTAGGGTTAAGAAGTAAGGTTTTTACCAGCATCGCAGAAGCCCACAGTATACACCTCCCCAAGTATAAACTTCCATCTCTTAAAAGGAACTGCTGGCTTTTATGACATTGCTTCCTGATATCTTGGCAGGTTAAGAAAATTCTTTTTATCCAGTTTGTTAAAGTTTTTTTAAAATTATGATTCAAGTTGCCAGGTGTGGTGGTGCACACCTGTAATCCCAGCATTCAGGAGACTGATGCAGGAGGCTCACAGGGAGTTTGAGGCCACCCTTCAAGACCCTGTCTCAAAAAAATGTATCAAAATTGAATTTCAAAACACTGCATTTATTGAAATGATATGACTTTTCTCCTTTAAATCTACTAATATGGTGAAATTGTTTCATTTTCAAATGGTAAGTCATCCTTGCATTTCTGCATAAGATCAAATTAGTTGTATTAATTTCCTGTAACTGATGTAATAAATTAAAACACAAATTTAGTGGTTTGCTGGATGAGGTGGTGCATGCCTATAATACCAGCATTCCGGAGGCTGAGGCAGGGTTGTTGCAAGTTTGAGAGCAGCCTAGGCTGCAAAGTGAGCTCAAGGCCAGCCTGAACTGCATAGTGAGACCCTGACTCAAAATGACAAACAAACTTATAAACAAACCTATCTAAAAGAGAGAGAGAACCCAAAATGGAACTACATCAAGGCATTGGCAGAGTTGTGTGCTGTGTTGGGGCTGCAAGGGAGAATTAACTGCCTTGCTTTCCATTTCCAGAGGCCACCTGCTTCCCTGGCGTGGGGCCCTCCCTCACCCTTGAAACCCATCATTCCAACCTCACGTCTGTGGTCCCATCTCTGACCCTGAGCTCCCTGTAGTTACACTGGGCCCACAGGAAAAATCCAGGATAATCTTATCTTGAGGTCTAAATTTCAATCACCTCTTCAAAGTCCCTTTTGCTGAATAAAATAATATAGTCACAGTTTCAGGATTTAGCACATTGCCATTATTCTGTCTACTACACTGGTCCCAATGGGTTTTCTTTTTTATATACAGCTTGATATGATTTGCTAATATAATGTTTCAGTTAGGAGTTTTGTATCTTTGTCCTCAAGTCAGAAAGGGCTAAATTTTTTCACCTGGAACTAACCTGATTGGATTCTAATATTAAAATTATGCCTGCTTTGCCAGACTTGGTGGTGCATGCCTGTAATCCCAGCACTCAGGAACCTGAGGCAGGAAGATCTGCATGAGTTTGAAGCCATGCTGAGCTATACAGAGAGTTAAGGACAGCCTGGAATGCATAGTGAAATCTTATCTCAAAAAATCCAAACAAAATAAATAATGCCAGCCTTATAAAAAAAGAATATTCTTTTTTGTCCTGTTTTCAAAAAACTTTATATATGGTTAGTACAAGGTTGTCTTTAGCTATTTATGGGTGGGTTTTTAAAATATCAATTCAGTTTTTAAGGATTATTGGATTGAATTTCTGTTTACTTTTTGGTCTTTTTTTTTT
>PVJX010038394.1:0-16371 GCA_004027295.1 Dolichotis patagonum
ACTTGGGCCGTGACCAGCACTGAGGATTCCAGGATGGGCAGCTCTTCTCTTTACTTGCTGTCCTGCCAAGGAGATGACTGGGATCCCAGGGAGCAGGAAATGCCCTGCCACCTACCTAGAGGAAGCTGGACTTCCGGTTATGCTTTTTGTAGCTCTCACAGCACTGCAGGGCTTGGAGGTCATCGTCCCCATTTTACAGAGGGGAAGATTGAGATGAAAAGTCCTGAGTTCCCCTAGCTGGAAGTGGACAGAAGTAACTAATATGTAGTAAGAAGCACAGATCGGGAAGGGACCGACCCAGACTGGGGCCTGGGGCAGAATCCACACGCGATGGATTCCAGCACTTAGCCTTTTCCAAGATCACCGCAAGGGAGTCACATCCTTGAGAGCCCAGCCCTGACTCAGGCCAGCCTCCTGGGACCACTCTCAGGAGATTCTCTTCTCTTTCTTTTCCCAGGGCGACATGGGAGCTTTGGGTCCCCTTGGCTACCCAGGACCCAAGGGCATGAAGGTAAAGAGGGGCTTCCCCCAACTTGGGGCCTCCTGGCACCCATAAGGCAGGGTGCCCCTCAGTGATATGGGTGAGGGATGCCAAGGGTCTCTGGGGTGCTGCAGAGAAACTGGGCTGTTAGGAGCTCAGTTCTTCCCTGGCCTGAGAGCTAGTCATTACCTGAATGCCACTGAGACCAGATGTCATTATGGGCCAGCGGACTTTGAGCAAGCATGATTCCAGACTGGGGAACCCGAATGTCCTAGGGCAGTCATCAGGGCCATGGGAACCATCATGATGGGCAGTGAACCCAGTCCAGCTGAGAGAAAGGGTATGTGGAGGACAGGCTAGCACTGCCTGGCCAGTTCCAGGGATGGTCCAGTCTGGCCCCTCCCCTCCCTGGCATCAGCGCCTTCCTCCTATGGCTGTGGTTCCAAGTTCACCCCTCACCTTGCTCCACCTCGACTCCCTTACCCAAGAAGGCCCTTGGGGTGGGGACCTAGTACAGGTCAGCAAGGCCCCTGACTTCTGGCCCTTGTCTTGCAGGGACTGATGGGCAGCGTGGGGGAGCCCGGACTGAAAGGTGATAAGGTGATCGGAATACTCCCTCATTGCACCGGGGTTTGTCTGCATGCCGTCCCTCTCCACCTGGAGGCCGTCGCTGACCGCTGGCCAGGTCCACCTCCCTGTGTGCTCCCTGTGCCCCACCCTACTCCATCCTGCCCCTGAATCTGTGCTCCTGCTTCTCCTGGTCCCTCTGGGCAGGGCTCAGTGCATGGTCCCAGGGCCTGCAGATCTTGGCAAACGGGGTGCAAGGGGCTGTTGAGGGTAAATCAAGGCAGGCCTCCAAATCTGCAGAGTGGGCTTGGAGGGCATAGCCCTGGGGCAAGGGCTGGTGGTGGCATGGGACGGAGCCACTGCACATAGAACATGCTAGTGTGGAGCTGGGAGTCCAGCCACAGAGAGCTGTGGTCTGAAATGCCCGATCCCCAGGCTGGCCTCTGAGCCCTGACCTGCTTCTCTGGCTTCCCGTTGTAGGGGGATAGGGAGCACCCCCTAAATTCTGACTCTCACACTGTGCCAGGCCAGAGTGGGAGGGGGACGTGGGTCCTGGGGGCCAAAGAAGGTCAGCATATGGTAGTGTCAAAACTCCAGACACTGAGGGGAGTAGCACCCTTTGCAGTCAACTTTCTGTCCCACTCTCAGACTCCGGGCAAACCAGGAAGCCCAGAGCGGGTGTGGGTGAGCTTGGGCAGCATTCTGAGTATCCCCACAGGCCTCAGATCCTGTCTCTAGGGGACTATGGGGTCCACCCCTGGAGCAGGTGCCGTGTGCCCCGTGGCACTGCGGGTCAGCCCACACATCCCGCACCCCATGCGCTGAGGGGCTGGCCTGAGGCTGCACTGCTAGAGGGTCAGGATTCTAGCCCAGGCCCCTGGCTCTGGGGACTCCCACCACCCAGCCAATGTGATCAGAAGGTCCAAGCAAATGAGATTAGGAGGTCACTTCCTCCTGTGCCCTGTGCTTCGAAGCTGGGGAAACTGAGGCCCAAAGAGAAGAGAGGAAGAATTTGTCAAAGCAAGTCTGTGCTTTATCAGGGGAGCCAACCCGCATCTCAGACTCTTATAAAGTTAGAATTTCTGAATAAACATGGACACCCTGGCGTGTTTGGTGAAGCCCAGCCCCAGGTAGCCAGCGGTGCTCTCCCGGGCCTTCCTCTACCTGCTCCGTGTCATCTCTTCCTGTGACGCCTCCCTGCTCCAGCTCCCCTCAGCTCTGGTGTGCTGCCCGCACAGCCCCTCCAGAGGAAGGGGCTTCTGTTGGCCAAAGGAGCCCCCATGCCTGCATGTTTATCCTGAGGCTCAAGACTTGGGTGCTGTGGAAAAGCTGAAGTCGTGGTCAAGGGGCAGACGAGAATGTAGGCAGCAGTGAGCTTGTCATGGTCCCCAGGTCAGAGCTGGCTCCTGCAACCAGGGCCCGGAACATGGAAATACTGGTGTCCGCAGAATCGGTTGCTAATGGGGCTTCTTGAGACATTTAAAAAGATTAAGCGCTGGAAAAAGGGGGTAGGAATTATTTTCATTCACACAGTTTTCAAGAAAATCAAGTAAGTGAGGGAAGGAGAGATGCTGAAATCTCTTTTGTGGTGGGAAGGGTCTTAATCCTGCGTGCTGATGGCCGCCCACACATACCTGCCCTGCAGGCCTCCCCTGGGAAGACAAAGCCCTCCTTTCATTCCTGGATGTGCCTGCCCAGAATCCCAGATTTTCCATGACCCTCCCTGGCCTCAGCTCCACTTACAACCGCTTGGCTCCAGCTCTCGGCTCTCGGCAGCGTGGAAGCGCCTTCTGGAACCAGGCCCCCGCTCTTTCCGAGTTCATTATCCTGCGTTCCTAGGTGCCTTTTAAACTTTCCTTTCCTCTTATTTTATTTAAAAAAAAATTTTTTTTTTGACTCTCTTCTTTTCTTTGGACATTAAAAAAAAATGTTCCTTGGATCCCAAAACTCTAGGATGTTGTACTGGATTTTCCAAATTGGAAAAACCAAAGTAAGTTTTTAAAAAAAGACACTTTTTTTTTTTTTTTAATTCTGGCTTTTGTTCTGCTAAGGAAGTTCTTCTGCTGGATCAGAGCCATAGTTGTACAACATGGGTTTTCCAAGATTCCCCATCTTTCCTCCTGGCCCAGGGCTGGATGCCCAGCATGGAGAGGGGCTAAGGGCAGGGTCTTGGCCCTCAGCAGAAGGACCTGTCCATGCAGTCTGTGACAGCTCATTTACTGGGCCAGGGAGGGAGTAGAGGAGACCTCCATGGCCAGAGTGTGTCCCCAAGCCTGGGTAATACATCATCTCAGGAAAGAAACACCCAGACCTAACTCAGGACGCAGCTTCTCGTGGTTTACAGTGTAACAGGCCAGAGGCTCGGATTAAAAGCAGCCAGTTTGCTGGCCAGAAGGAAGAGCACAGTCCACAGCCCGGTGATGAGAGACCCACAGGGCAGGCGCAGGCGCTCACAAACCACAGAGCTGGGCGGTCGCGCAGGCTGCCCTGGCCCTGCGGACAGTGTGAGCGGCGGGGAGAAAGCGGGGACTCCAGGAACCGTTTGTCTCCTCGTGTCCTCTGCATGTGTCTCCTCCCAGCATGTCCAGGGGACCCTGCAGGGCAGCGCCCATGGCCGGCATTTCCAGCTCTCGCAGCAGCTGCACGCAGGCCAGGCGGGCTTCAGCTAGGGCAACCAGTCCCCAGACAGCGTCCCCACCAGGTGGCCCGTCCTTGACCGCTGCCGGGATGCTACTGGCCAGGTCCCACCTGGAAACAGTCTGCGCGAGGCTGTGCCTCGCTGTGGGCTTGGCGGTCGGTCGGGGAAGCCTCTGCCACCTCCCTCATAGTCTTCTCTGCTGCTGTGTACCCAGGGCGAGCAGGGTGTCCCAGGTGTATCCGGAGAGCCCGGCTTCCAAGGAGACAAGGTAACCCCGCCAGATTCTCTGCTCTTGGGTCCTGGCTTCCTTATCTCCCGTGAGTTGGCGCCCTTTCAGACAACCCTGTCTTCTCCAGCCTCCATCCCTCTTTGCCACCTCTTCACTGTGCCGTGGCCTCCAATTTACCTCCAGGCCCCCAGCCTCTTCTCTCCCACTCTTATCTTCCTTAGTACCCCCAAATTGCTCTTTTGAAGGCACAGCTTGGCCTAGTGAGTGCACACACACTTGGCAGGCCACTGCTCCCAGAGGGAGGTCCTGGCTCCCTACCCAGTCAGCATGTCCCTCTGACACACTCAGTCCCTGCCCCCATGGAGCTGTGCTCTGGCCACAGTGTGCCCCAGGCCCTCTGCACACATTCCTGACTACCTAGAACACCCTCCTCCCAGCCTCTGTATCACTCTGCTCAGAGGCCAGTTTTCCTACCTCCTTGGAAAGTGGCCATTGCTCTGTCAGATGCCCTGTACAGTATATTCGTCCCTCAGGGTGGTACCACCAATCTCCCTTGGTTTGGGGGACTTGTGTTCAGCCCCCTGCCGTGGTGAGTCCCCTGAGGCCAGGGCTCTGGATGGCCTGACCAAGCTCTGCTGGCATCCAGCACTTCTCCATGAATACTGGGGCGGGAGGGAAGAAGGGAAGGAAGGAGGAAAGGAAGAGAGAAGGAGGGAGGGGAACTGGCCTGACTGACAGATGACCCAGGGTAGCCTTGACTTCCAGAGGCCGTGTGTGGCCTGCTGAGACTGTCTGCTCTTTGCCTGAGTCCTGCACCATGTGGCCACATCTGGACCTCTCACAGCGGGCCTACTGGGCCCAGATGTTGGCCAGCTCTCCCCCTCCTCCCACCTGGCTGGGCTGGCCTGTCCTGACCCGGCCTTCGTGTCTCTGGGCTGAGACTCCACAGACCTTCTGCTTCTGTGGGGCCCAGAGTCCCAGTTCACTTTGACACCCCGGGCCTAGCCTCTGGGGCACGAGCAGGTGTGGTCAAGCCTGCGCCTGGGGTGGGGGGGGGTCAAGGACCTGGTGCTCCTCAGAGGCAGGCCACCTCTGGGCTTGGGCCAGCGGGAGGACCACACAGCACTCCACTCTGCCTCTCTGCCCCTCGCTGACCCTGCCTGCACTGTGTCTTTTCCAGGGGAGCCAGGGGTTGCCAGGTGTCCCAGGTGCTCGGGGGAAGCCAGGGCCCACTGTGAGTACCTTCTCCCAGACACCCCACACCTGGGTGTCATTCTTGAGAAACCGGCCCATGACTCTCCAGCGGGTCATGGAAGGTGGCTGGGGAGGCCCTTGTGTCCTGGACGGACGGCACCATCTCCTCCAGGCCTGTGGCCAGCAGAGCAGCGCAGGAGTGAAGCAGGAATTTATCCATTTTTTGGATGAAGACACTGAGACATAGGGGGCAGGAAACACCCCACAGTGTAAACAAGCCTGCTCGCTGCTAGACTGTGACGGGAAATGGGTTCCTTGCCTATAAACAAGTCAAGTCACTTGTCACCACAGGGCGTGTCATTTACGGAGTTACTGAGTATCAGACTCAGCTGCCCACAAAGCCCTGAAAGGAGAGAATTGGTAGTGCTCCCATTTTATAGGCAAGGAAATAGATTTGCGAAGTGTTTTGCCCAGCATCCCTTTGCTGTTTGTAAGTGCAGGAGGTGGCATTTGAATCTCAGCTCCTTGTGGCTGTCCAGGCAGAGTTTATCCAGACTCTAGAACTTTCCGACCACCACGGCAAGGGACAGTGCAGGGCGTGGGTGACAGGTGGAACCTGGCTTCTGTCTGCCTCCCCTGCGATCTCTTCTCTTCCGCAGGGCAGAGTTGGAGACAAAGGCTCTCTGGGGTTTCCTGGGCCCCCTGGACCCGAGGTATGTGACTCCCGTCTATGGGTCTGGCTGCACGCAGCTGGGACTGGGCATTGCCTTTGGGAAACTGAGGCTCAAGGCTGGGAGGGACGTGCTCAGAGTCACACAGCAAAGGGGAGGTGAGGCTGTGCCTAGATCAAGCCCTTCCTCCACATCTGCTCTTCCCACCCCACCCAGGGGCTCTGGAAGCGGTGGGGAGAGAAAGCTGGCCTCCCTGGGCTTTGCAGACCTCGGTGATGCTGTGGTTTATGCAGAACTATCAGGAAAGGTCCCCTGGGCCCTGCCACTCAGGTCCCTCTTGAGAGCTGCCATGGTCTCCATGCACAGAGGTCCACTAAGATCCTGAGCCTGTCCTGATGCCAGTGGCCCCAGAAAGCCTCAGAAACCCACAGTCCCACATGTGGGAAAATGCTCAGAGCCAGATATGGAGGTGCACATCTGTACTTCCAGCACTGTGGGAGGCAGAGGCAGGAAGATCACAAAGTTGAGCCCAGACTCCAAAATTTAGCACAACACCCTGTCTCAAAAACAGGCACAGGGATTGAGGGGAGTACCATAGCTTTGTGGGGAGGCCCCTAGATTCAATTCTCAGTACTAGCAAAAAGGGAGGCAGTGTTCAGGTCTGGGATTTGAGTGGAGACTAGGAACTGATGAGCTGGGCATGGTGGCACATGCCTGTAATCCCAGCACTCAGGAGGCTGAGGCAGGAGGATCACCATGAATTCAAGGCCAGCCTAAACTACATAGTGAAACCCTGTCTTTAAAAAAAACAAAAAAAGGAGAGATGGAGAAGGGTGAATGGGTAGATTTAGCAATCAATGCTCTAACTCAGGGAGTTCATAGAAGACCTGAACTTTGCTGATACAGGTGATAATTAGCACAGTGGGGGAGACTGGACCCTAATTACCAACTCATCTACCTGCACACTCCTGGGACCAGGGTTGTCCTGCCTGTTAGGGTCCTGGACCCCCAGGCCAACCCCAACTAGGACCCCCCACCATGAACCCCCAGACCCTTCCCCTCCCCCCACCAACTCACTCATCCCCACAGTCCCTGCAGCCAATGCGATATCGGAGTCCAGGTTCTCCAGCCCCTTCCAGAGCTCACCCCCCGTGCTGCTCTGGGGGGTGAGGGAATGTTTCCTGAAAGCCACTCAGTCTGAGTTTCCTCGGTGTTGACTTTGGCCGTCATGCAGTCCTATCTTTAGACAAATGGAGCTGGCCTCTCCCGCCCAGGGCCCTCATCGCCTGCACCGGTCACTGTGGAAAAAGACTTTTCTGAGTCCTGGTTCCCAGCAGTCTGGCCAGGGAGGGTGGAAAGCGCACTCCCTCCCATTTCCCTGGCCCCTCTAAGCATTTCAGAATCAACTGCTTGCTGCACCCCCTGCCCCTCATTATGGGAGAGAGAGACCACTGCCTCAGGTACCAATGAGTAAACTGAGGTCCAGAGCAGGGAAGTGACCAGCCAGTGCAGTGGGTGCTCCAGCCTCCCAGGACCCACCCAGCTCAGCCTCTCTGAATGGCAACTCTGTCGCCAGGAGGCGCCTGCCATGACGAGGGGCCCGTGCTTTGCCTGCACTGGGCCTGCTGTGAGTCTCTAAGACCCAGAAAGGGCACCAGTCTCCAGTGCCCAGGGGAATTTCCCCCTCCCTCACCCCTGGCCAGATGTGAGTCAGCGCCAAGATCTGATCAGCACCCAGATGCCACATTCTCCCTGGAGAGAGGCCACCCCAAGCAGACTTGGTTTCCCAGCACACCCCAGTCCCTGGGGATGCAGATTTTAACTGAGCACTTACTAGTGCCAGAGCCAAGGTAGGCACTTGCTTGTATTACTCATTTTAAACCTCAGCACAGCCCAGCAAGGGAGGTGCTCTGATCACTGTTACAGGTGAGGGAACTGAAACCTAAAGAAGTGGAGGGATTTGCCCCGGAACAGTGGAAAGGTGACAAGCAAGCTCGTCATCTCACTGTGAGGAGGACATGGGCTTCGCCTCTGTGCTTAGAGCTCGAACTCAGCTCTTCCCTTGGCTTTGCCAGTGAGAAGGTTGAGGGGATGCTTGAGCCAGGATTTTACTGGAGGGCTAAGTGGTTAAAAGGGAAAGAAAGAAAGAAAAAAACTCACTTCTAAAGGCAAAGAGGAGGAAATTTTGGTTACATTTTTTAAAAAAAGAAACAAGGCTTTGGTTTCTGTTTAGCAGGAAACTGAAGTAGTGAGGCTGCCCTAAGAGTTAGTGATGGTGTAGGCCAAATTAACAAAGATATGGCATTTAAAACTAGGAAGGGGATGTCTTCATACTGGCTCATCCACAGAGAAGCGTGGTGGCTGCCTTGACCCAGTGAGGAGCGAGGGAGAGCCCTGTGCCTGCAGGACCCTGAATGCGGATGCTGGCTGGAGGTGGGGTGCAGGCTGGTGACCCTGCCCAAGGCCAGAAACTTTAGGCCAGGGCGTGTTGGTGATCTTGGCTTCCGGTCTCTGTCCGTGTCATGGCAAACTGAGAAAGTCACGTTGCCCAGGAAGTTTGTGACAGGTTTCTCCAGCAGGGCGACTGCACCCTCTTGTATATTTTGTCAGCCAGTCTGTAAGGTGCCAGGCTGGGCTGCGATCCCTGTTTGGGGACGGAGTGGTGTCCGCCCCGCCCCCCCTGCCTGGGCGGCAGGATGGCATGATACGGATGACACACGCTTTCCTTTCATCTGTGGGTGACCGTGCTCTCTGCTTCCCATAGGGATTTCCAGGAGACATCGGACCCCCCGGAGACAATGGCCCAGAGGGCACGAAGGTGAGTCTGTGCCTGGTCAGCTCTGTGGAAACCATGGAGACCTGGCTGGGAGGTCAGGGTCCTGCCGGCTCGAGGGGGAGAGGGAGGGACCGCCTCTGAGATGCCTTTTGTCCTCTTCTCTCAGGGTAAGCCTGGAGCTCGAGGCCTGCCGGGACCCCGTGGGGAGCTGGGGCCTGAGGTGAGACCATCGGGCCTGTCCCCTCCTGTCCTCCACTGTCTACCCTGGCCCGTCCGCAGCACCTCCGCTAGGGGCCAGAAGCCCCTCAACAGGACACAGTGAGGGGGCCCTAAGACTCTCCTGCAGTTCATCTTTTATAGCCTGGCTTCTGGGAGCCTGACAGGGGCCTTCTGTGGCCTGGCCTGGCAGGAGAGGCTGCCCCTCCTCTGCTGTCCCCTCCCCACTGCTGGGGATAGCCTTCCTGGAGCAGCTGCCTGGGCTCATATTCACAATGGCTTCACTTATGGGGACATCGGTAGGAGAGGGTGGGAATTGTCAGCTCCATTTTAGACTTGCAGCCACTGAGACTCGGAGAGCGGAAGGCCTCTGGCAGGGCCTGTGAGCACTAGCAGGCTGGATCTTCATTCGAACCCAGATCTGCATGAGCCAGAGTCCACAACACAGATCCCATGATGGCACTGCCTGCTTGCCCCTTCAGAGCCACCTGCCAGGGTCCCCAGAGAATGGCATGATTTGCACAGGTAGAAAGTGGCAGAGGAAAATTTGCTTATCTTCCCACTCTTGGTGAGGGGTATGAGGAAGGTCTCAAGGGCTCCAGCCCTGCTCTCCCTCTGAGACCACAGGCGGGCATCTGCCTGCCCTGGGTCCTTGCTTGGGGCTGGCAGGGTCCCAGCTTTGGCTCTGCAGCCACCACACAGGGCTGTTTTCCTGGAAACAAGAGGAGGAGCTGTGGGAGGGGGCCCCTTTGGTCAGGTCAGATCTGGCCTGTTAGAGGGACTAGATGGAAGCTGCAGGGACATCAAACTGTCAGACACTGCTGTCCTGAGTGTCAGCTGGGGAGGTGGCATCACTGTCCTCCAGGGACCCAAGTGAAGGCTATCGCTGTGCTTTTGGAGGATCTCTGCACTCTGGAGAAACTGAGGCACAGCAGGCCATCACACCAGGCACACCTTTTCTGTGTCTAGGAGGGCTCCTCCATACACCCTGCACTCCTCTGGACAAGTTCGCCAGAGCCCTGCCGATTAATATACTTCTTTTTCCTTCTCTTGTGTCTCTTGACTCTAGGGAGATGAGGGACCCGTGGGGCCACCAGGGGCCCCTGGCGTGGAGGTAAGTGGCACCAGCTGAGGTGGGATTTGTTGGAGCTGAGCCAGCTGAGCACAGGCAGGGCAGCATATGCCAGTGCTCTGGAGGGCAGAGGCAGAGAGGGCCTTGGGCCAGGCAGAACGAGGACCTGAAGGACCCCAGAGGAGAGAGACAGGAAGTGCCCAGGGATTGCCCTTGCCCGCCTGCTGGGTACAGGGTGCTGGGGTCGCTTTTCCCGGGGATTTTCCCAAGAGCAGCACTGCTTTCCGTAGATTCTTCAGAGAGCAGTGGTGAGGCTGGAGGAGCAGAAAGTTCAGCCCTGTGTCTCCTAGCTGGGAAGCGGGGATGCCCTAGCTGGAATCAGCCTCAGTTCCAGCCATGGCTCTTACAGCTTCTGGAAGTCAACTGTTCTGGCCCCACCTCACCCCAGCGATTAAGCAGAGCATCAGCCACTCTGGGTCTCGGTGTCAGAATCTCTTCACGCTCTTTAAAAAATCAGAGGCCCCAAAGAGCTTTGGTTTCTGTGGGTTACATGTAGATATTAGTCATTAAAACACTTTAAATATATTTATGAATTCACTGGAAATTAAACTACACATACTTTTTTTTAAAACTCAAAACCACTGTATTTTCCAAGGCAAGTCACTTGGGTAGAAACAGTGGCAGTCTCTTGCCATTTTGCAAATCTCCCTGATGTCTGCTTCATCCAAGTTGTCTGGAGCCTCAGCTCTGCTTCTGCGTTCAGTGTCGATAATGCCTCAGCCATGTGACAAAGACACATGGTGTCTTGGTGTCAGGCTGAGAAGGGTTTTGACCTCCAGACCCTCCTGGGAGGGCCCCCGCCACACTTTGAGGCCCACCAGCAGGAGCTCCCCGTTGCTCGACCCTCTGCACTCCAAGTGCAGGTGTTGCTTTATTTACACACGAGGAGACCAGCCCGGGAGCCAGGAGGCTTCCCTGAGCCACACAGCTGGAGACTACTGTTCCTGAGGTGCTTGCAGCTAGCTGTCTGGTGGTGTCAGGGATCTATGTCCCTGTCCTCCCCGGACACTGTGGTCCTCCTTATCCCACAGGGACCCTTGCCAGGTCCCCAGGTTCCCCAGGCCTCTGCCCCTGTCCGGTCAGCATCTTGCATTCATCTCTCTCTGTTGCAGGGTCTGCCTGGAAGGAAGGGATTTCCTGGGAGGCCTGGCCCGGATGGCTCAAAGGTGAGGGCACCTGGGGATACCTGGGGAAGAAAGGGGTCCAATATATGAAAGCCCCAAATCCTATGGCAAGCTGTGAAAAGGAAAAGAAGTCTAATCCTCATTTGTCACAAAGCATTGGTACAGAGAAAAACAAAAACAAGAAGAAATGGACATGACCTCCATGTCCAACAGACGGGGATTGTTCCAGTAGTGGGATATGGTCAGCCACCCAGGATGGTGCTGTGCAGTATTTCACAGTTTGGGAGGATCTGGTGGTGAGTTGGTGGAGGTGGTGTGGAACAGGTTATAAATGGCTGTGAGACAAGAGCCTTGCAGAGGTGGGCAGCACCCTTCTCCTTCACACACAGCAGAGTCTGGAAAGTTCTCTTAGCTGTGAAATAACAGATTTCCATGTTCTTGCTCTCGTATACAATAAATGTGTACTACATTTGTTAATTGGACTTTAAAAAAAAAAAAAGATACCAGAAGAAACTGGCCCAGAGTAGAAAACCCATGCTTGTCAGTGTATGGGTGGCCTCCCTGAGAGGCTCCCATTGCCCCTGTTGGACGGGACGATGCTAGAAGGGTTGGATGGGCTTGGTTGTTCTAGGCCAGTGTTAGGCCAGGTTTACAGATGGGCAAAGCCATAGGAGGCTGGCACGGAGTGTGGGGACCCAAGTGATCTGTGACCCCCTTCCCCTTGGGAAACAGTCCACAGATCCACCCTAGCCCTTCTGGTTTTTGAGAACATGAGGTGTTGGGGAGGAGCCAAAAGGGGATTTGAGGCTCCAGCCAGGATGCAGTCAGCTACATCCATTTTCCCGCCGAATTTCTGACTTGTTGGAGCCTGCGTTCTACCCTCTGAGGTCTCACTGCCGTCCGTCAGATACTAGTTGGGTTCCTGTGATGGGAAGGTGACACAGTCTAGGTGGACTTTTCCCACGGGCTTGCTCGCCTCTCTCCAGCTTGTGCTGTGGACACCAGAGCAGCTGTGGCCATCCATGGAGTAGGCGCCACCTGAGTATGGGCCAGAGCTGCCATGTCTGGGAACAGGAAATGGCCAGTGAGACCAGGGAGTCTGGTCACCTGTGAACAGTGGGGACCCAGGCTCCCTATGTCCCCCCTGATTTCCTGCTCTTCCTGCAGTGGGCAGCAGTAGGGTTGGAGATGCAGTCAGGCCAACGGGGTTACTATCCCAGCTCTCCTAGCTGTCTGTATGGCCCCAGCCAGTCATCCCACCTCTCTGGTCCTGTTTCCACCCCCACAAAATGCAGCACGTTGCTGAAGGACCTGAATGAGACCTGTACATCAGACGGCTGAGTGCCAGGTCCCCGGTCCATGGCCTCCCATCTCCCATCCCTATCCATCCTCCTCTTTATTGTTTGCAGGGGGAGCCAGGGGAACCTGGACGGCCAGGGCCTGTGGGTGAACAGGTAAGTTAGCCGAGGTATGGAAACACTGGCTGCTTTTGTGCAGCACTTACCTGTGCTGAGCCCTTTGCTAAGGACCTTCTTCTGAGAAGAAGGCACCAGCGCCAGGCTGGGCCTCTCCGCTTCCTGTCAGTGCGAACAGTGACTCTCAGAGAGGGAAGGTCTCTGCATGGGAAAATCTCTGCCACGACTGACTCCACATACATGGCTCTGCTGCATTTGCCCAAAGAGGTTCTGTGACTTGGGTCCTCGAGCTAGAGTTAAACCCATAGGTCAGGCTGCTTGGCCAGAGGAAAGCAACAACAGCCTGCCAGGAGCGGTCGGCCCCAGGATCCCCAAATTATAAAGAAGCTGAAACTCAAGCCAGTGGTGGGCTGGCTGGGAAGCAAGGCCCAGTTCTGCAGAAGAGAAGTGGCTGCAACTAGTCATTAAGAATGAGGTTTGGGGATCGCTTTCCCTCAATTATCAAAGTCCACAGAAACAGCTGAAGTGCTGAGTGGACGGGCAGCTCACTCCCTCCCACCAGTGCCTGCAGCTCCTGTAAGCTTATTCTCTGGGCCCGGAGACGGAAAGTAGCAATCGCATCACCACTTAAATAAGGGCCCACAGCCAGTGTGGAGTGGCACACTATAATCTCAGCATTCTGGGAGGCTGAGGCAGAAAGATCAAAAATGTAGCCCAGCCCAGGCAACTGAGACTTAGTGAGACCCTAGCTGAAAATAAAAAAAAATTTAAAGGGTAGGAAATGTAGCACATAGGAAAGGTACTAGTTTTAATCCCCAGTGTCATCAAGCAATCAATCAACTAATCAATCAATAAAGGTGTCTGCATCAGGAACCCAGGAAGGGGCTTCCGGAAGCCCAAGCCAGGAGAAGGGATGATACCCTGGACCCAGAATGGTCCGGCTGCACCAGGAAACACCCTACACACAGGGAAATCCACACACCGGGCTTCCTTACTCGACCTGCAACATCTGTTAGGGGGAAGAAAGGAATGGAAGCTGGGGAGGCCTGAATTGTTGGAACTTTTCCAGTGTCACTGGAGTGCATTCTGTGGGAAGCCCAGGAGTTCAGAAAGGCTGCCGCAGCCTGGATGTATTTCCTGATTGGAAAAAAAAAAAAAGGGCAACTTGAGCAGCAAATGCAATTTCATAGTTATGCTAATGGCAGGGCCCTGGGGAAATAGATACTCAGAATCCTAGACTATCAGGACACAAAAGGTCTTTAGAAATCACTTTATCTAGGGCCTTAACCTTTTTTTGTGCCATGGATTCCTTTGCCAAACTCCTAAAGCCCAGGGACCTCCTTCTCCGAATAGTTTTTAAATGCATAAAATAAACACGGGATTCAAAGGAAACCAATTCTATTGAATTATATTGAAAACTACATCTAAGATGTAATGTACTCATACTGATTGATGTATTCAATTGTGAGATTTAGCAGCAAGTCCCACAATGACCTCAACTTTGAAGTGGTGACAGGCCTCAGTGATGTATTTTATGATCTCTGCCCCAGTGAGATCTCTGCCTGTTGGAGGGCCATGAAAGAAAAACTGGCTCAGCCAAGAAGACTACAGGGACAGTGGCAGAGCTGGGGCCTGTTGGGTAGCAGCCCAGACAGTGTTGGTCAACTGAGCCCCCAGCTATCTGTCTGGCCAGCTTGGACCATGGCAGGAAAGAGACAGTTTCAGAGCTGTGAGGGATAGCTGTATTCCTGTGGCCACGGTAAGGCTTGCTGGGGCACGGTGGTCACCTGCATGTAACCCCTGGATCCCCTCCCCCATGTGGCCTTGGGGAAAGGGCAGGCGTTTCCTGTTCCGGGCAGAACCATAGGAGTCCCCGGAGGGAAATCCTAAGCTCATACCACAGGCCCTCCTTATAATCACAGTGACAGTTACAATTTAGTGATCGCCTGTTAGGTTTGGCGCAGTGCCACACACCATATGCCCCCAGTGCCCACAGATGCCCCCAGCAGCACTATAGCAGTTGGTGTTATTATTCCCATTCTGCAAATGAGGACACTGAGGCCCTGAGAAGTTAAGTAGCTTGTCCAAGCTCTCGTAGGTAACATAACTGTCAGAGCCCAGATGGACACTTAGATCTATAGGATTCTCAGGCACTGCCAGTCACAGAGGAACTAGAAACCTCTCCAGCCTCCTGAGCCCTGGCATCTGTATACCAGTGTGAATGCTCAGTGTGCTGGGCCCTGTCCTAGGTGCTGGGCCAAGGCATGAGCCTTACCTTCAAGAAGCTTTGTCTCCAAGAAGCAAGGCTTGCAGAGCTGAGCTGTCTGGTTCAGCTGAGACGGACTCAGTTATACCCCAGCGCAGGTGTATGCTGTGACAGGAGAGAGGGAGAGGAGAGAAGTTCCTGTAGCAGATGACGACCCTTTTTCTGACCAACTCAGCCTCTCCCCAAACCTGGGGACTCAGATCCTGCCTATGTGGTTCCTGCTTAGGTAAATGTCCCTGGTTCCCTCTTGCCAGCCCGAAAAGAGCTGGCCATGCTTCTGGCTTTCAGACCGCCCGCGCCCCAGGTAGAAGCTCTAGGCCTCCAAGGCTGGCTTCCCTGGACCAGCTCAGCTCCACCCGCAAGACAGGCATGCCAGGATGTTCCGGGACACCAGGGGAGTCTGAGGGTGAGGGTGCAGAACGGGGCACTTGCTGTATGGCCCGTATTCATTAAGATCCTGTTTGGTTTCTTGTGTGAGGTTTATGACCCACCTGCCTTCCAACAACTCATAAATTGAAAGTAGCTATGAAATTTCTCTTGCCCTGAGCCAGTCAGGCAGGGCCTTTTAACAGAGCAGTTTTATTTCCCTCCATTCAGCAGCTTTCTAAATGGCTGACTGCTCCCTTGTGGAGAGCCCGGGCCACTGACTCAACTCTGCCTTTTTAAATATGAGGAGGGCATGGGTGGGAACTTAGGCTGAGTGCCTCTGCAGGCCTTGCAGTAGTAGGGAGACTCAGAACACTCCCGGAAGGTCAGGAGTGACTGGTACTGTCCCCCCTCTGCAGTGATTGGCCCGGGGTCTGCAAAGCTGAATGTTGGGTGACAGTAACAGAGTAGTATGAGGTACAGGGCTTGACATGATAAATGCTCAACACATAAAGCTGTTGTCATTGACACCATAGTCACCTTGAAAATGTTTTAGTTTGTCTTTTAAAGTAAGTTGCTGCAAAAGTTAAATACGTACTTGGTTGTTCATGGCGACAGCAGCTGTGACTTTACACCTTGTGCCACATCCCTGGACTTTCTGCTTTGTCTGCAGGAAACCAGGGTGAGCTCAGGAGCCCCAAGTCCATCAGGGAAGTCAGGTCGTCCTTAGGCCCCACGCTCTCCAAGCCTTGGGGAAGAGGGGAAGGTGCGTGGGATCTAGAGACCCGTCCCCAAGCTGCACCGGCAAAATCTAGAAGGTCCTTGCTGAAGCTGCCACATTAAACCCTTTGGAGAAGGAGGAGTGGGGCTCGGAGTCAGCCCTTGGGAATCAGGCGGTGCCCTCTCACCCTTGCAGCCTGGCAGATGGCCTGGCTTTCCCGCTGAGCACACGAGCTCCAGCCTGTTATCAGCTTGTCTCAGTCTGGCCAGAGTTCGGGGAACAGGAGGCAGATTTTATAGGACAAACCCACTCCTCCCTGTCTTTCCTCATTCCCCTAGAAACTCTTGGCTGTACATCTAGGTTCTTCCAAAGCCACGTTTGCTCTCCTGACCCTCCCAGAGCCCCCTCTGCTTGCGTTTTCCTTAGCAGGAAAGAGAGTTGGCCTGAACCAGAAGTTGGGCTGGCTGTCTTTCTGGGGAGCTTCTGTAGGCATCCACCTGCCCTGTGCACATGTTTTGCCCGTTTAGGGGACAGCAAGGCCTGTGGCCACCTAGAAAAACTTCCTGGAACCCAGA
>PVJX010038395.1:0-16360 GCA_004027295.1 Dolichotis patagonum
TTCTGAGCACAAGAATGAGTCTGTGCATTTGCCTACTTCATACCTGACCTTTCTGTCTATTCAGGTCAACAGAGTCCCACATATGCCCACCAGCCTCACCGTAAATGTGACCCAGTGGTGTTGCCAATTTTGGCCAGAATAGCAATAGCAGGGAGTCTAACTCTCAGTGCCACTGCCTTGGGCAAGGGCCAACAACAATATTTACAACTGGGCACCCAGATAGAGGATAATTTTACGTCAGTGCAAAGAGCACTGAACACACACCAAGACCAAATTGACTCCTTGGCTGTGGTAATTCTCCATAACCACAGGGCGTTATTCTCACAGCCCAGCAGGGGAGGGGGCACTTGCTCCTTCTTAGAAAACAAATGTAGCCACTATGCTAATAAGTCTGATTTTGTTAGGGAAACAAATAAACCAGCAGACCCAAGACAGGCAGACTAGCTCCTACTGGTGGAGCTCCCTGAAAAACTGGGAGCCATGATTAAGAGCTCTGTTACAACCACTAACAGGCATCCTCTCATAATCCTAATAGGATCTTGCCTATGAAATTGCTCATTTCCTTTATTATAAAATAAATAAGCATTATCAGCCTCCAAATGACCCTCAGGTCCAGTATCTCCTGTATAGACTTAAATACCAACATCTCTGAAAATGACTTTTCTGATTAACTAAAAGAAGGAGAAATGAAAGGGAAGTTGAAGTTTTAAATCAAACCTTCCAAGAATGTGCTCCAAAACCAAGTGGACACATCTGGACAGGCCTGATAACAAAACCTCTCTTCCTTTGTGTTACCCTTGCATTTTCTGCCTTTGTATAACTGATGGACTCTTAATGTAACTCAAAATATAGCAGGACATTCCTTCCTTGGTGTAACCCATGCTTTGTGTAACTGGTGGCCTTTCAATATAATCTGAAATGTTTATACTCCCTTTCTAACCCAAGGTGTCACCCACTCCGCCACCAATCATAGTGTCAAAATCGACTTTTGTATCTCTCTGCTTGCTCTCCCCATGAAACCTCCAGAATCCCATCAAGCAGGGCTGACGCTTTGAGAGAGATTCTGGTCAAGCCCACCAGTATAGTAAATTTCCCCCAAACGTCCTAGGTGCCATTTCTTCCACACAGTAGTAGAGAATATTAAGGCCAGTAGATCAGGTGATGCTCACCACTGAAGGGAGAGTTTATTACTGTACCCAGGGACGTAGAGCACATCTCATCCTACAAGGCCATCAGGGGATCCAGGCTTGATCAGGATGCAAGGATGACAGGAAGGCATAGGTAGGAGCCTTGCTTGTTTCTTTGTGGTTATTGTTTTGTCTGTTTGTTTTACAGGAAGGAATTCAGTGAGGCCATGATTGGCTGATACCCAGTCAGCTTTGGTATACAGGGATTTTCCTTAATCATCTGATACCTCATCTTGGGGTAATCAGAGCAGGGGAAAGTGACTAGGAACAGGGACTCTGATTGAAAAGGTGATGGGAAGTGTGGACTGTTGATTGATTATTTTTTCCCTGAAGAGTGTCCCAAAAGGACATTTGTTCTCAAGCCTGGAAAGGAGAGGAGTGGGGGCAGGCTGTCAAGGTATGACAGAGTCCATTCCTGAACCTTCCTAGCCCTAGGTGTGTCTGGCATGTGCATTTTGGGCAGATGTTAAAGTATAGAGTTTAGAGATGCTAGAAATACAGCTAGTGCACTGTTGTTCACCGGAGACGAAAGCAAGTAGCTGAACAGCAACTTAGACGGAACAACATCCGGGTTCTCTGGCAACTTGGATTTTCTCCTCATGTTTGCAAGATGGGCAGGGGAAGCTCTTTTCACTCTGTACTCTTTTTTTTTTCTTTTTTTCACTCACAAAGATACATACTGTGAATAGAAGGAAGAAGCATAATTATATTTTGATTTCCTACTTTGTTTAATTCTCACAACATTCCTGTGACATACGAAATCAGCTTGGCAGATGAAGACATTGAAGCTTAGAATTGTTAAATGATTTATCCCAAATTTATATAGTAAGTGACTAACAGAGCCTCGCTGGAAAGTGTATTTTTTTCCCATAGAATTCTACCTCTTACATTCTGCTGCTTCAACAAAAAGTGCATCTTATGCTCACTTAGCATGTGTAACCTTCTCTGTTTTTCCTGAGTGGTGTCTGAATGACATTGTAAACGAGGCAGATGGTCAAATGACTTTAAAATGTGAATCCTAATCACTAAAAATGCAGAATTCATCTGGAAAATGCAGGACCCATATGACTCCCTCGGTTGGATCATTTGCTTTTTCTTAAGTTGGAGAAGAGTGAAACTATTTATTCTCTCAAAATTAATAGCCATAATTTCACTCTTTTAGAAATATCATTAAATTAATCTTGGAAAAAGGAATGCAAAGTTCAGTGCTTACATTGCCTCCTGGCTATAAAAAGAAACAAAGACTAGTATGATCTATATCAGAAATAAACAGGTACTGGAGCAGAGCATTTAAGTGAGAAGACAAAATCAGGGAAAGAGAAAAGAAAGTATTGCTGAAGTCTGGAATCTGAATTCTAGAAGTACGGGAGAATTTTTTTGATTGTGGAAATGTCTGTAACTGCAATGGAAGTTGTTTATGTTGTGCTAATTTAATATCTCCGTCTCTCCAAGTGTTCAGTGCAGTTTGTTGACTGCTAAATAAAGGACCTGACAGCATGTTTGATTGGAAGGGACTAATGGTATTAAAGTCTTGGCCTGACACATCAATTATAGAATCAGCAGAATCTGAGACTATTCTTTCCAGGGATGAATATGGAACCACGATATTTCTGAGATAATGTACATGTTAAAAATGGATTGAGGCAATTTTGTCTAGACAACAACACACTAACACGAGAGTTACCCACTTCACCATAATTGCAGTAATATGTTCCATAAATTCTGAATGCAGCTTAAATGCTTATCAAATGAATTACATTACTCAGCTGCCGTCTACCCTGCTGTGTGTCTACCTATGGGTGTAGACCTAAGTGGAAAGGAAAGTGAGTGATATCACTGCAATATAGATTACTGGGTGGTCTCAGCAGGCTGGAGTGGTCCAGAAATGGTCTACGCACACTTCCTCATTCCTTTGTTGAAGCTCCTGTCAGGTAGAAGGAAAATCTTCACACGTATTTCTTTTGAACTAGATGTTCCACTAGGCCAGGTACCCTACGTCCTGAGGATAAATGTACCGGTTTTTACCTCACTAAATCACTGATGATTAGGTCAGCTAGTGCCCGAGAGAACATCTGACTCTGTCTGTAGTTGAGCTGAGTTCTGTTGTTGCTGGGTCATTTTCTGTAACTCACCAGATTCACTGCGAGTGTTCTCGAGGTTATACAGACAGTCACTGAAGAGGTTTTGGGAATTCAGCATACATAGTACAAACTTGACATTTCACCTGGCACTTTTATTCTAAGGACAATTAGGAAGCTCAGACAAAGACAAGCCAGAAATTGTTTTTAGAGATATTTTTGCAAATTTTTATAAAATTATACTTATTTTTAATAAAATGTGGAAAATATTTTGGGCATTGTTATGGACATAATTTTTAAATTTTCAGAATTTAAAGGTATAGGTCTTAATTCAGGAAGGAAGATGTTGATAATTTGAAACTATTCATTCCCAAATGGATCTCAGTATTAGAGAGAAAAGGACATTATATGCATGCTGCTATTATTTTCAAACTCTCGGATATTTGAAAGAGAGCAGAGATCCAGTCTAGGTCTTTTAAAATTTTCCAGAAGGGATAATTTTCCTTGAACTGGGCATCACTTTACAATCTGCAATCAGTCTATTTGCTTACTGAACAGAGATAACTACCAGTACAAGATGGTATTATGGACCTTCCTAGTCATCATTTCATTAAATAGTCTAATTGGTTTCCTAGGTAGCCTGCTGTATTTTACAAAGGAATCCCAGTCTTATTTAATTTTAAATATTCTCAATATTTGAGAATAACTGAGAGAAAGAGACTGTGGGGTCTGAAAACAAATATGAAATTCATAAAATCCTATATAACAATAACTTTGGCAGAAGCTATTTGCTTTGATTTGGGGGCAGTTCCACGCAGAATTCAACTGTGTTTTTCAAATCTACTACTATTCATAAACTGTCTGTTCCAGGGTGAGTTCAATGAACATTGGTTCCCTATCAGAAAAATATAAAAAATAATTATGGCAAAAGTTCCTGTTTCTAGGATTCTTCTACACAGCAAGAGAATGGTCCACCAGTGGAAGAATTATGGTTTATAATTTTAAAAATGAGCTGATTTTGAAGCACAAAACCTGCCTATTCATCATCACATTATCTTCTTTCCTTTCTACCATCATATCTTTTATACAGACTGCATGCATTGGGTGAATAAGGTTACTGAATCAGGGAAAAAGTGAACTAACATTTATTCAGTTTCCTCTTTATCATACCTCTTATTTTAAATACATTATCATCATGTATATCAAAATATATTCAATATTAGATGCCTACCACTGTGATGAAACTTTTTCTTATGAACTCCTGATATCACATTTTTTATGTGTTTTGAATATGAAGAAACTGAGTACTTGTAAAGTGAGATAATTCAATGATAATTTTAAGATATGAAGCAAGGTTACTTGAACCTAAACTATATTTGATTGTCATAGCTAAAATACACCATGAGCTAATGTTCTGTTACACATACTTTGAGATATTTTATATGTATTAACTCCCTGGTCTCTTATAACAAATATTTTAATGCAATTAGTATGACCTGGTTTTATAGATAAAGAAACTAAATCACAGAGAAGACAAGTAGTATTCTAAAGATGCAAAGCTAGTAATGTTAAAAGTCTTAAATAGTAAGACTCCAGAGTTAATAGTCAAACCATAATGACTGCTAGGGAAAAGGTCTGACTTTTACATATCACTCAGTGAAGGATGTTTCAACTCTACATCTCTTTAATTTATACGATCTCTAATCCCCATCACGAACAGATTAGATTCTGTCTTGCTCTTCCTGAAGTTTGCATACGTTTTCAAGCAGTATATATAGGTACGAACTATATTTGTAAGAATTAGTAAATTAGGCATCAAGAGTACTGGAAAGACAGCAAGTGATGTGAAAACTTATCCAAAATCTCAGTGCAAAGGCAAACAGTATCTCAGTCCAAACTGTCTCCAATTTGCATCAGAATTCTGACATGTGATGGAAAAAAGTATAGTCCTAAGAGAAGAAGGACTTCTTCTTAAGAATGAACCATGCAAATGAGCCCAGAGAGCTGGGACCTAACCCGGAAATGTGTATTTAAGAGATGCGTTTCATATGAATTCTGGTAGGCAAGGTGGTGTGGGAGAACTGGTTAAACACACTTTTTCTCCAAAATGATGATTAGTAAAAGTGACTCCAGAAAGCCATAAGTGCACCTAATAGAACTCACTTCAAATGGTCATTTTGGCAGCCTTGATGATTTTTTTTCCCTGAAGCAGGCTGAGGCAGGATCACTAAGGTTCTTTCCACAGTAATCTAACCAGCACTCTTCAAGTGGCGTTATACATAAGTATCAGCTGTAAAAGGAGTTCTCTAAGTTTCTTTATTAATAGACAAAGAACTAAGCAGACTAAGTTTAAAATGTCTTTTTAAGTGGATGTAGAAAGAATGAATAATAGTACAACTCTATTCATGACTGAATTTTACTCCTGGAAGTTTAATTTGGCTGGTTTTACACAATGACCCTTTAAATCATAACTACTGGAAAAAATGTATCTTTATGTCACCTAAGATTAACCCTCAGAACTGCCTCTGAGAGCCCAGGATAGAGCAAGGCAGAACAGGGCTCAACGGAACATTTCTCACATTACAAGATTTCAGAAACATTTTGAAAATTGTCAATTTCAAGCTTAAGTCTTTAGTTGCTGAGAGGCAGGAAGAGCTGGGAAGGAATTGAATGAGGCATGGATGCCAAAGAGTGATTGTGGAAAGAGAAATTGCTTTGTATATCCAGCACAAATTATCCAGTTACCTAGTGAAGGACTGCCCTTGCATGGTGCTGGGCACAGAGGACAGAAGGACAGCACAGTCCCCAGGGACAGTGGAGTAGACCTCAGCTTGGTGGAAATCTTGATGAGCCCACACCTCTCCCACCTCTTCAACTCTTGCCTCTCCTCTGGATGTATTCAGCCTTGCATTTAAAATCTCTGTCTCTCTCTCTCTCTCTCTCTCTGTCTGTCTCTCTCTCTTTCTCTCATCCATCTTCTCCTTTTTTGAAAATTTAATGTACAGTAGGACTCTCAGACTTAAGCTTTGGGAGTTAAAGATTTGGACTATTTTTCTTTATTGATCCGATGTGCTATATTTGTATCAGTTTGAATATTACTAAGATGAGAAATGCATTCTCCACTTCTTGTTCTGTTGCCTCTGAGTCTCTGAAGAGAGTGTTGACTTTGAAACTCCTCACAGATTAATGTTCCAAAACAATGGTTAACTTTTTAGACTATGGTCTTTTTTTGTGATAAAATATATCTAATCTCAGAGATTCATCTTTACTGGTTTCAGGAATATACTTCAGTGGTGTCTAGTACTTTCTTGTTAATGTACAGTTTCCTTGCCATGCTGCCTAGCATATATTCATCTTTCTAAACTGAAACACAGAAACTTTAAAAATTGACTCACTGTTCTCCTCTTTGCCAAACCCCTGGAAAAACACTGGTCTGACTACATGATATATGTACTCTGTCTCCTACGAAGGGAATCATACTTTATGACTTTGCATAATTTCCTCAGGAGTTTTGTATATTGCAGCATGCTGCCAGACTTTTATCATATTTTATGTTGTATAAAATCCTGTGGTTGTGTTTATCCATTCAGTTGCCAGTGGGTACTAGGGTTGTTTCTATCTTTTGAATATTCAATATTATGCTTTTATAAATGTGTTTGAACAATCTTCTGAAGTCTCTCCTTCCAATTCTTTTGTGTATTTATCTAGAATCAGAATTATCCAATTACATGGTAATTCAAAGGTCAAATTTATGGGGAAGTACCTTAGAGATTTCCATAGCAACTGTACCACTTTACATCCCCACTAGCAACGTACAAAGGTTCCAGATTCACCATATCCTTGTTAACACTTACTATGTTCTACCTCATCTCTCCTCCTCTCTTCTCTCCTCTTTTCCTTTTTTTTCAGCCCTTCCCTCTCTTCCATCATCCCTTCATTCTCTTCTGTTTCTTTCCTCTCCTTTCCCTTCCTCTCTCCATCCCTTCCTATTCTCTTCCTTCAATATTTCTCCCTCCCTCCATTTTCTCCTTTCTTTCCTCTTCCTTCCCTCACCCTTTCTCTTTTCCTCTACCTTTCTCCCTTCTTTTCACTTTCCTTCCCTTTCTCCTGTTTTCTCTTAGTTCTTTTGTTCCTTTTTTTCTTTCTGCTTTGTTTTGTTTTGCTTGCTTTGATTTATTTTCTTTTGGTGATAAATATGATCTACCCTACTGGATGTGCAATGTGTCTCTCTGAAGTTTTTATTTGTGTTTCTGTAATGATTAGGGATGATGAACGACTTCTCCTATGCATATGGGATATACATTACTTAAGTCTTTTGTCCAGTTTCAAATTGGATTATATGGTGTTGTTGTTGTTCCTGTTGGCTTTTAGGAATTTTCTATGTAATCTAGATATCAATCCCTCATCAGACACGTAATGTGCAAACATTTTCTTGATTTCTATTGGTAGCCATTTGATTCTGTTGGTAGTGAACTTTGGTGCACAGATGCTTTTCATTTTGATAAAAAGTTAATTTTTTTTTGTCCCAGGAATTGAAGTCATGACTTCATGCTTGCCAAGCAGGCACTGTGCTACTAAGCTGTATCACTAGCCCTAAACATCAAGTTTTGAATTTTTATTTTTGTTACCTATAGTTCTTGTGCCAGGTCCAAGAAGTCAGTGCTAAGTCCAGTGTCATCAAGGTCTACACCTATGGTCCCACAACCCCCGTTACAAAGACTTCCTAGTTTTAGCTATCTGATCCATTTTGATCAAATAGCTGTCCATGTGAGTCCACTTCGATCAGCACCATTTATGTCAAACAGACATTTCTTTCCTCATGGAATGGATGTAATCATCATAACTTTTTCCATATAGTTGAGATTTTCTTTGTGGAATATCTTTTCTCACTGGTCTACCTTTATGCTAACACCACATTGATTTAAATATTGTAGTTTTATAATTGGTTTGGAAGTTAGAAGACATAAAGCTTCCAGCCTTTTTCTTGCTTATCACTATTGTTTTGGATTTGGGGGTTCTTTGATATTGTATAAAATTTTTAGACTGAGTCTCTCTATTTTTGCAAAAAATCATTGTTGGGATTTTTTTAAGGTATTGATAGCTTTAGGTAGTAATGACATTTTAATGATCATATTTCAATCCATTAACTTGGCATTAAATCCTATCTTTAGTAATTTTAATTTATTTCAGCTTTTATTTTTATTTATTATTTTTACTGATTTTTCAGCACACAAAATTTTTGTCTGCTTGGTAAATTGTTTTTTTTTTAATATTTCACTCCTTTTCAGTTGTCTTTTTGAAATTATTCATTGCTGGTATATAAGATAAAGCAACTGACTTTGCTATGTTGATTGGATAATCTGTATCCTTTAAAATTTCATTTATTGATTTATTTTTCTTTTTGGATAAAATCCTTAGAACTTACTAAGATTGTGCTCTTTGAAAATGGAAACAATTTTATTTCTTGCTTAAAAATTTGTATTCTTTCTCTGTCTTGCCTGCTTGTCCTAAAATGCTGCTGACATGGGTGAGTGCGGCTGCTCTGCTTTCGGATCTTAGGGTAAATGTTTTCGTCTTTAAGTGCTGCACGTGATATTAGTTATGTGATTACAAAAAGAGCCTTTATCTTATTAAAGGTCTTTATATTCTTGATGTACTGAGTGTTTTTAATATGCAAAGAATGTTGGATTTTGCTCACTGTTGTCAGATAGAATAGGGAGGGCCTCCTTGTGTTTCCTTATTAATATTCTATCTCATTGTTCTGTACATTATTGACTGTAGGATAAGGATGCCCCTTTTATTATCTTTTGTTTATGCAGGAATGTTTGAATTGCTCTCTGATTCTTGAAAAGGACCTTTGTCAGAAGTAGAATTATTGTCTTACAGTTTTCTCCACCTTTTGTACTCTAAATACATACTCATTGCCATCTAACCACCAAATTTTCTGCTGAAATATCTGCTGATAATCTACTCAGAGATCCTTGTTAGGTCACTATGCTCTTACTGTATTCAGGATTCTTCTCCTAATCCCAATATAAACTGCATAAACTGCAAGCATATTAATAAAAAAATTATGTTAAATTATGTTATGCTTATTATGTTTTACTTTCTGTAGTTGAATACAATGTGTCACATTTTGAGCTTCTTGAGTTTAACTTACCTAGATTTTATTAATGCTCCTGTGTTATTCTTCAGGTTTAGGATTTTCAGAGATTGTTTTTAAAATAGTTTCTGTGTCTTTATTTCCCTTTGAGACGTACATGTGTCATGTATATTAGTTAGCTTGATGCTGTTGCTACGGCAGACAGAAATACTGAAACGGCAGCCAGGAAGAGGCAGATTCATTAACAGTTGGATGGATATTGAAGAGGAATCGGTTGTTCCTCAAATTGTCAGGTTCTGATCTCTGATGGTCTAGGGCTTATATGGGATAAGCAAGCAGGAAGTACTGAGGCAGATGGTTTGTCAGTTGGGGATTGGTCCTTACAATGTGCATCATAGTGACCAGCTATGCATCACACGGACCAGCTGCTTCTAAGAAACAGAAGCAACTGGGACTGGAACAGAGACTATTGCCTGAGCGACTGGAGTATACTGGCTGAAGGGGAATTTTCTGCTACAGTGACCCACAACGCTCTACTTACATTTATTTATCTTTTTTATTTCTATTCTTAGACTTAATGCCAATTGTTTTGAATTTTTTATTTTTTCATCTATATATTTAAGCCTATTGTTAAATTTCATTCATAAATTTTTCAATGAAGTTCTTAGGCACCTCAGTCTTAGAATTTCTGTTGTTCACTACAAGGTCTTTGTATTGAATGTTTGTTAATATTCTCATTTTCTTTCCTTATAGTTTTTGTAATTTACATTAATTCATAGCTTATAATTTTCCTCAGCAAGTTTAGGAGAGTGTTTTGAAGCCTCTTTTAGTAAGTTCTTCTCCTGTGTTTCTTCAGGGATGGTGTGTGGAGATTCATTTATTTTTACTTTGAATGGGACATGTGTTCTTATTTCTTTTCATGCTTAATAATCTTGCCCTGAAAACTAAGAAAAGAGAAATGTCTTCCAGATTTTGCAGATTTGTGCTGAGATTTGAGTTCAGTCCCAGGTTAAGGTTAAAAGCTTTCTCACAACCCTTTAGTGTAAAAACAGAGTCCCTAGTCAGAGACTAAGAGACAATGTGTCTCACATACAAACAGCAAGTTTCATGAATTGTTATTTCCAGAAAATTCCTAATGCCAGCTTCTTCACCATGACTTAAGTGTTCTTTCACATTTCTCTGGTTCACATTCGTTGACACTTTCTTGTTTGTCTATTGCAGCCTAAGGTGTATTACCTTCCCCATCTAAGTTCCCCAGTCAAGCAAAATAGAAACTTGCCCTTTAACATGTCACAGAAAAGTCAGATTTTTCTGAACAAAGACTATTCTATTCCTTCCTGGTTGCAGGAGGAAACCGGGAGCTAATAATTTCCTTCCAGTCATGTTCTGCCAGGGGTAAACATGAATAAAAATGCTTTGAAATGTTCTACCATTTGCATTATTCTTGACTAATCATTTGCTTGTTTGCAGCATAATTTTTTTCTTATTTCCAGATCCTGTATAAAGTTATTGCAGCAAAGTTTAGTTGTTAGTCTTTCTTTGGTAGATCAAGGGCCTGTAAATTCCTGGTTTATCATCATGTTGATCAGTTGTAATTTAAAATTATGTATCTTAGTGATGAAAATATAATGTTTAAAAATACTAAGTCTAAATAGAAACAATTCTTAAGTCAATGAATTAATGGAAAAATAGCATGACGTTAAAGTTTTAAAGCAGAGAAAAAATGAATTGTCAAGAAAGTATTTCAGCAAGGGACCAGGAAAGATTTCAGATGCGACCTCTGAGGAGTGAAAAGGACTTAAGGAAAAAAATCTATTGTACTTATATTAATTTGAAAATTTGGTTAAATGTGGAAATATATTATGGACATGCATGTATTATGTAACTATGTGTTTTAGGATCTACAAAACTTCAAATTGTTTTTATTCTTAAAGAATACTACATATGAAGTACCATTCTCACTCTATGCTTAAGTAACTGAGGCAAATAGAATTTCAGTCTGTTTTCTGCTGCTGTAATACAATACCACTGCCTAGGACAATTCTAAGTAACAGACGGTTATTTAGCTTGCATCAGCTGGAGACTGGAGAACCCAAGATGGAGGACCCACATCTGCTCAGGGCCTTCTTGCTGCATCATAACATGGCACGAGGGCATCGAGCCTCAAATAGAAAGGTGGAGTGAGAGGATCTAAACTCATAACAAACCCGTTCTTGAGACAGTGAACCTACTTCTTGGTGACAGCTTGAAGCCATTCATGAAGCAGGACTCAGTTGACCTAATCACATCTTTATGATTCCACTTCTTAAATACATTACAATAGAAGGAACGGTCTGTCTACATACATTTAGGAACCAGAGTAGAGAATTTAAACAGCATGACAAACTTGCAGAGTAAGTAAGGATAGACTGGGCTTTGCATCCAAGAAGTCAGGCATTTTGTAGCAGTTAGTTATTGAAAGAATTCTGTAACAAAAGCACGCTTTTCAACAACACTCTCTCCCTGTGTAAAGCAAGGCACAAAAATATCATTATATGGCTTAAGACAGTGTGATCTCAGGCCTTTCTTTTCTTTCTTTCTTTCTTGCTTGCTTGCTTGCTTCTTGCTTTCTTCTTTCTTGCTTTTTCTCACTTCCGTGGCTATATCCTGAGCTCATGTGCCTCATTGCCCTCAGAAGCAGTCAATGAGAAAAGCTGGTGGGCAAGTTTTGTACGACAGTTAGAATATGGGATAAGAACACTAAACTTTTTCTGTATATATTTGAGGATCTTGGGTTTTCTTAATCTATGTATTTGTTTTTTAGTGGCCCTACATTGATTGATTTTAAGGGTGAATCTGATTTTCAGACAGAAAGGATGGTCGGATAGCTCTCTGAGCCCGATCCCAAGCAGAAGCCTAGGAGAGGATGGTAGCAGTAAGATTCAAGCAGGAGGATAAAGGTGCCACAGTCTTGAAGAGACAGTGTCCACTGAATACATATTGCAAAGGAGAAATATGAGGTGATATAGTAAATTTTGCTTTGAGTTTATTGTTAGTAGACTGTGACTCTATCAGTTATCAGTCTGTTTCCATGCAGACAAATTTATTAAGTGTCCTACATGTAAAAGATACTCTGATAATTATTATACTGAAAACCAGTAAGTGTACAGAGGAAGATGAAACACTCAAATTTTTGTCCTCTTTTTTTATTCTTCGTTCCTCCCCTCCCCTTTCTTCCTTTTCTTTCCTTCCTTCCTTCCCTCCTTCATCAGCTTTCTCTTGTTGTGAGAAAATACCTGAAAATAACAATTTAAAGGCAGAAAGATTTATTTTGCCAGATGATTCAGAAAGTTTTAGTGTTAACCAGCTGATTCCAGTGCTTTGAGCCTGAGATGGGGCAGAACATGATGGCGGACTGAAGCTTGTCTACTCACAGCACCAGGAAGCAGAGTGGGAGGACACCCCTGAGGAAGAGGCACAGGCTAACAGTAACTATCGGCCCACATTGAATGCTAGGAGTCCATGTATTTCATTTACTAAAAATCAACATTAAGAAACAAACCTAAATTAAGAAGTTAGTGGTAAATAGCCCTAGGAAGAATCTGTTCTGAGGGAAAATTCATCCTGAAGAGGATAAAAAGCTGCCCTCTACTTCTAGAAAATCGCCAGCCCAATGTCTCTCAAACTGTGCATGGCAGACACTGCTTTCAAGAGGTGCTAATGAGGGCTGCAAAGGCAGCAGAACCCTGAATGTATTAGCAGGCGGTGGATACTGTCTGCTGTGGTACCTATTAATATATCCAAAGTTCTGACAAGTATCTTTAGTAAGATGTTAAGTAAAGAAACCCCAAAAACTTTATTTGACCCAGAATGTCTCACACTTACTTCAAACATTTTTTCCCCACACGCTCTGAGGACAAGCTTTCGGGCAGTACTCTGCAGCCCAGTCTGGGTTGTGAATTGCTGCACCTCTGTGAGGTGTCTTCTCTTACTTCTAACTAGTGATCCAAGGGACATAGCACTTTCCTTTTATATTCTTGGATGCAAACACAGGCCCTGTCCATACATCATCACTCGAATATGCTGCCCCGACCCCTACATTCCATTACTTTCTCATATTAGACCCATGGCAGAGCTGTGGAAGCCACACACTGCAAATATTAACATACCCTAAATTCTGCTAGCTCCAGAAAAAAAAAATAAGACTACTTTATACTTAAAACAACCAATATTTAGACCTTTATAAACAAAATTCTCACTTTTTTGCGGCCTATGCACCCTTGGCAGGTATTTTGAACATGGGTTTCCCATGCCTATTAAAAATACACAGTGCTTAATTTCTCAGGTGATTGGCATTTCTCAGGTGATTGGCATTTCTCACTTGGCTTCCCAGGAAAATCAGGCTAGCCTGGGGTCTTCTCCACCCAAGAATGTAATGGGCAGCAGCGGAACTGAATGGCACAGTTAGAGATTTGCTTTGAAGTACAACTTAGTTGTATACACTATTATTATTTAAGGCTTCATCATAGAATGTTTTAGAGCCCTCATATATTTGGGAAACAAAATCTCTTTTCTCAAGTCTTATTTCAATGCTGCCAAAAGATATAACATCAGGAAAAGAAAAAGTTGTATAAATTTATTGAGATGTCATGAAATTAATACAAGTTACTTTGGCCTCTGCAATTATAAGAGGTGCTCAGGGTGGTAGCCATTAGCTTCCAGACACATTATTATGGCAAACTGCTGATCTGTTCTGCTTTTTTTCTAGTCTATAGGTATAGTTTTCCCCAAAATAAGACCAGTCCTTATATTAATCTTTGCTCCAAAAAATATAATAGGGCTTATTTATAGGGAATGTCTTATTTTTTCATGTGCAACAATGTACATTTATTAACTTATTCATGTAAAAATCTACATTTGTTTATGTACAAAAAATCTCATTTATTCAGACACAGTAATGTTATCTTCTGTAATATCACTGTAACTCTGCAAGCCAAATTCCTGGGTGAAATTCTTACTACTCCATTTCCTGTGGAACGATTGGCCCCAATCTCTCATGTTCAGCAATACAGCTCTCCATAATTGAGCATTTCCTGTCCCAGGTAGCCCAGTAATAGTGCACTGATATGTAGCTATCAGTGATTTTTATCTCATGAATTTTTCAATCTAAATTAAGACTTCATAAAGTTTCACTAAAGCAAGTGTTAGTTGAAGACTTATGAGACAGAAATGGCAATAAAAATGGTGATAATTAAGAATGATGGTCCACACAGAAGTAATGAAAAATTTCAGGCACCAAAATTCAGGAAACATTTTTTTATTTCCCACAAGTGCATTTAGTATGTCTATTACAGCACATGACTTACTGAATTATGAAGGTTAATGTTAGACCTAGCCATGCCCATTCTTATCAAGTGTGTAAGTCATTCTTGTGTTGTGCCTGTTCTCACACTGGTCATTTGGCAATAAGCCTTGAGTTCATCTGTCTACAAAGGTAGTTACCGCTCATCCAAAGTTTCCTGCTTGGGTAGTTACACAAAATTGATTATAATTTATATTGTCATTTAAGTAAAATGTCAATAACGCTATAAATATATATTTAGTTACATATTAATACTATTACTTTATAATTAATGAAGTGGACATGCAAAATATGCCTGTCTGTCTGAAGATCTTAACTGGGGCTTAATTTTGGGACAGAGATAGGTTTATATTGCAAGAATCTGAAAAATCATTCTGAGATTATTGTCCTGTTAGGTCTTATTTTCTGGCAAATATTGTGTGTCAGATCCATGTGCATGTATCTAAGTATGTGTGTGTGTGTGTGTGTTGCAGAATTGGTAACAAACCAAAAGGAAGACAGTCTAAACCAAGGGGTGGGAAGACACACATTTATTATGCCAGTGGGCTGGTGACAATCAGTTCCAAATCACCAGTTCCAAGTCAGCTTTATGGCTTAACTTATATAGGTTTGCAAGCAAGAAGTGCAAAAGTTTGAGAGCATGGTTAGCTTTCATTGGGTTGGGTTAGTCATCATCTGTTGCCAGGTAGAACGTCCTTGAAATATGTTAGAGAAACAAGATAAATTTTCAGGTGGGAAAACACAAACATTGAGGCCGGTTGTGGTCAAGCTGACCTGGGTCAGGCTACCTGTGGAGACAGCTAGGTACAGACTGACTGGGATTAGCAGTCTAGCAATGTGGCGGGTAACGTGAGTACATCTTCTCTCAATATGATATCAGGATGCTAGTTAGTTCTAAAATTACAAAGTTTCTGACACATGTGAAGGTATCATCATCTTGCAAGCATTGCAACTATCCTTGTTCTAAGTAAAATACCTTGAGGGTCTTCCCATGTAAAATTCAAAACTAATCCTGGGTGCTCACTCTTTGTCATGTGGACCTCATCTGTCTCTGCTGCCCACTGCCAGTTGTCCATTGTATTCTGCAGTCCTGTGAATTTGCATAACTTATTTTTAGACACACAATATAAAATCCTACCAGGACCAACAAAGTGTTACATGATCTACTTACTTCAGCGGCTCGTCTCCTTCCACTCTCTATGCTAACCCAACATCGGAATTTTGTTGTTACTATAATTAACCAAATGCTCTTCATTTACAAAATTGTCATCTTTAAGACATCCTCAGTAAGAAATAAGTTTCCCCTCAATATTCACACTGCTGTCGTTCTCAGTTTTCTCATGTTGTGAAACATTACTTCCTCAGCAAAACCTTTCCTGATTACGAAAGGCAAATTTTGTGACTAACTTTTGTGTCCTATTCAAGTAGACATAGACTTTTGTAAGGGGCGGTGGCTTTCCATTTTCTTCCACTTCATTCGCAGAACTTAGAGCAATGCGTGAAACTGAGTAACAACTCAATAAACACTTGATGGTTCAAATTTAATGAGGCTGTGACACAAATGAAACTTTACCCAGTACTTTCTTGTCTCTAGGCTTCATGTTTATGCTCTGGTCCCTCCAAAACAAAACAAAAACAAAAAACAGCCTAT
>PVJX010038396.1:0-16359 GCA_004027295.1 Dolichotis patagonum
TGTGGCATTTTTATACAATGGAGTACTACTCAGCTGTAAAGAATGATCACATCGAGATATTTATAAATAAATGGACACGACTTGAGACCATTCTCTTAAGTGAAATAAACCAAACTCACAAGGGTAAATACCATATAATCTCCCTAATATGAGATTTGATAAGAGTATATAAGACTTTATGGTAAGCATGAGGCCCCATGTCATAACTTCAAAGGCTTTCAAAGTTTTAAATCATCAGTTGGAATGGTGTTATCCTGTTTCGTTTGACTATATCATAGGTGATGATATGAACAGCTGTTTTGAAGAAAACATTATGACAGCTATTGCTGATTTAATATTATCCTTCTTAGAAGTCCTACCATGCTTTTTTTGTTCTACTACTGTTGGTTCTATCTACCATATTGTGTCTTATTGAAATTTGAATATGTGTGATAGTTCAAACAAATTTTTTTCTTTTTTATCAAAAATGAGATATTATAGTAACCATTGATCATTTTCTATTATTCGGTTCAGAAAGCCCTGTAATTCTTTCACTCTATGCATGGCTTTATACTATTGTGTTATGTTTGATATTATTGTATTTGAAACTATGCTCAACTATAGCAGAGTAAGAGATATGGTGTTAGATACTGTTGATGTCCAGTTAACTTAATGTAAAGTACTGTGTTGCCTATGTTGTCCTGTTCTGATCTGCTCTGTACTGCCCCCTTTTGTTTTATTCTCTTTCAAATAAAAAAAATAAAAATAAAAAAAATAAATTCACATCAGTGGATGATATCCATAATCACAAATCACAAGTGGACAATGGATGACTTGAGAAAGAACAAAAACCACAGAAATAAAGTGAGTATTTAGAGTTTTAGCCATACTCAAAGATATGTGGACCTCCACAGTGGGTGTGGATACTGATTCCTTTTTCTTTCTTGTGAATTTTATAGTCTTCAGGAATAGGAGGCAACTCTGTGATCTTGATGTTCTGGGGGAATACATAGTAATTCCCTTACTACAAAATAAGTGCAAGACTTTCACAGTGGCCAAGGAGAAGGCTACACTGGAGAAGGCTTCTGGTCCTATTGCCTTGCCCTTGTTCTTTAACACTGATCTCTGTAGGAGCCTCACCCTAGTTACTCTGCCACCACCATGATGACTTCTTATAGGTAACAGCCCAGGACAGTTAGTCAGCACTTTTCTTAAAGCTATATGCAGAGATTTGGAAGTGTGAGGTATATAGCTGCCATAATTTTATTTTTAATTATGTTATCCAAAGGATATTTTTTGAAGACAACTGTTTACTTACATTTTTTGACACACTTCCAGTTTCTACTCTTTACCTTTTTCTGAATCCCATTTATATTTGAGCCAACCTGCTAGGATTCTAATTTCAGCTCTGCCATTTATAAACTGTAGCTATTTAAATTATGCATCTTTATAAATTTATTTAACAATTTAAAAAATTAATAACATAAGGCTGAGGTTCTAGCTCAGCAGCATAAGTGCCTGCCTAGCAAGTGCAAGGTCTTAAGTTCGATCCCTGGTTCCCCCCAATGCACCCCCAAAAAAATGATTAATAAAGTTATTCAGTTTCACAGATCTAACATCCTCATCTGTGAAATTAAGATATCATGAGTACCTATGTCTCAGGTTCAGTATGTAAATTAAATGATTTAACATAAGAGAGTACTTACAGCATAGCCTAAAATATGACGTGTGACAATAAATACATTATTACTATTCAAGTAGTTATTGACTATCTACATGTTAGCCCTGATATCCACTGCACCTGAAGCCACTCTTTCTATTTAATATTCTGAAGACACTAACAGCACAGTCACTCCCATCTGTGTAAGGTCCTATGCATTTCTTAAGATTTCTTACATTTTCCTATTCACTCACTTGCTCACATAAAGCTACTTTGAAATTTTTGCCTCATAAATATTGACACAGAGGGAGAGCTTTTTATGGGCAGTATTCAAATGTTTAGAGAGATAGAGGAAATTTACTTTGTAGACACTGAAGCTAGAGATTAGTGCACTGATCATACTAGAATATTTACCTAACACGTGTGAAGCCCTGGATTGGATCTTAAGTGCCACAATCAAGAAAAAATAAAATTTAAAGTGTTTTTTAAACACATTTTTGTCTTCTTTGTTACATTTTTATACTAATCAGTCCCTTTCAATTCAAGTGTTTTTTTGCAAGATATTAACCAACAATCTTAACAACAACAAAAAAAGTTATTTTAAAAAATTTACCCCATATGTTAATGTAACCTTCTCTTCAGCTACAAACTGACCTCCAGGTAATACAGACAAGATGGCACTGAAAGAACTTTTTGGCACAGTGTAAAGAATAATTTCACTGGGGTCTTCTCCCAGACAAAGTGACCAGAAGCTTTACTTTTTAAGTCACACATAGAATGGTATTTCACCAGATCTTCTGAGAGAAATCTTGATGAAAGAAATGACTTCTAATTGCATCTGAATCTCAACACAGCTGACAAAAAATTTATCTTTCACATAAATATATCCTCTGCTGTCTATTCCATATTAAAAAATTTTTGTTTTTTCAACTTGAGGCTGCTGTGTCTAGCAATGTGTCTATTGAGATATTCATTGTCTTGGTTTTGGTGACAGTGGCGTTAAAACAATGAATATAAATGTATTGGACTAGCTCAAGTCAAGTCATATGATAGTATGGGATATGCACTGACCTGGGAACCTGAAGAAGGTTCCCAGGAAGGTCAGTTATTCTGCTATCCTAGACACCTTATCCTGTAACAGCTCCTCAGGTGTTGGTGTATATCATCTACCTTATATTGGCTTCACATTTGCAATTCTCAACCTGTATTCTCCCAAACACAAAGAAAAACTGTGATTTGTTAGTGGAAAGTAGTTTGTACAGAAAAAAAAATGCATGTGTTTTAGAGTCAAAATGACTCTTTAGTTCAATGCCTGTCTTCAGACAAAATACAAATGCAACCAATAATTTTCTTGTCAAGTTACTATGAGAGTTAATACAAATAACAGATTAAAATTTTGCATGAAATATCAGTGTTGTAAGTTACATCTTTAGAAATGAAGATAGTTTAAGTATTTGAGACAAGAATTTGACTCTAGACAAATCCAAAAGAACTCTGACTTTCCAAATAAAACCATTTCAAAAAGTGTATCATTCATAAAAATCATAGGGCATCTGAAAATATATTATAATTTTAATCACATTGTTCTAAGTGTCATTACATTTATATTTTTATTAATATTGTTTCTTGATTATACAGCAAACCACATCATCAGCAGTTCTGAAAATAGAAATTAGTCCACTTTGATCTTTAAATTAATGTTACATTCTTTTGTTGATGGGGCTCAATTGTGGTTTGTCAAAGAGGCAAAATGATTATTCCTGGTTTGCAACTGAGAATGTTACTGTACAAAGGGTAAGCAGGTTTTCAATTCTGTCAAAGTATGCTTCAGCATATGTTTGGAGTCTAAATCACGGATATTAGTGTTAAAACTGAAGCTGAGACTATTAATTAAAACCAGAGGTCTTTTATATTTTAGGATAGAGTTATATATATATATATATATATATATATATATATATATATATATATTCATTCTTCCCATGACAGACAATACTTAACACTTGTATGGGATGGGATGAGAATCTTGGAAAGGAAAAGTAAATCTAATCTGCAATGAACTTACAGTGCAATAAAGTTAGAAATAATCATAGGCTGTGTCCTAGCCATCAGATGTCCCAGTGGATGCCACAAAGTTTTCTACTGCCTCTGTCTTCATTTTCACTATTTAATGTTCCCCACTTAGGACTACACAGAAAATTAAATTGACCAAATACAAGTGAGCAAAAACTTCTAAATCTATTGTTGAACTGAAGAGTCTTCCTTTCATTGTAGTGGGAATTCAGATTTCCAGAAAAAAGTTTCTGAACATGAGCCCCGAGGTTCCCTTGATTATTCTTTTGATCTCTCTTTCTCAGCTGCTGACACAGTCTTTCCTTATTCTCCATCTTTACGGGAAAATTTTACCCTGACCTTTAGGAATTGTTTCTAACATCCCTCCCCGCTCTTTCATTAGCATATGTTGAGTGATGTCCTATATTTCTTTATTTTAAAACATCACTATAGAGCTCAAAGTTCTTTGATAAGTTACAATTTACACTTGTCATGTAAACAAGAAAAAATAAATAGTTAACTGGCTATTAGAGAATTTAAAAGGCAAAAAAGGGACATTTTCTGTTAAATCTAGGTTGGAGGAACGCAGGCGATGGGGTGCGGAAGCATCAGGAATGCGAGAGAGGCAGAGTGTCTGTGCTCAGGCCTCTGAGGAGGGATCACAGCTCTGAGGAGGGATCACGGCTCACCCAGGACTGGAACTGAAGAGCCTGACAGAGAAGCTCAGTCCTCTGAGCTGAATGTCACAGGCTTATCTGGGGTAGTTCTCATAGCATGGAAAAATGCAAGTTATAATCACCTGCTATTTCTGAAAATAATCACTGCCAGGGTAAAGAACTATTATCTGACTAGAACTGAAAAAATAGAAAATAAAAAATAAAAACCTGGGAGAAATTCCTTTTTACCCACCCAGCCTTCTAGATTTTTCTCTAATGTTCTTTATTGTCAGTGCATAATGGGGACTAAATATAAATGAGCCTCAGTATCAATAATTCACAGCAGGATAGTGTGGATGGTTTTGAAGCTAAGAAATAGTAGCTTAGTAACCATTATGGTGCAGACTTTCGCCACTCACATCCATGAACATTCCTCTACTCAAACTCAACTTCAATAAAATGATAGAAACCACTTTATTCTTTAAGTCAATAAAATCCTTTGAGTATTAAAATGCACTACCAAAACAACCCCTGTGTGCTCACCACCATCTGGACACTTGCTTCCCTCAGATAACCAGTGTGGACAGGAAAAAACGGACAGATCTGCCCCTGCATACCCTCTGCCATCAGAAGGCTTGCATCCTGTGGGCAGCCAATTCAGGCAGAGAGAAAAACCTGGACCCACCCCTGGGTGTCTACAGCCATATGCAGGCTTGCCTCCTGTGGGCAGACAGTGTGAGTGGGGAGAAACAACCAGATCGACCCCATATACCCTCAGGCTGCCATGGGAGATACTTGCTTCTCACAAGCAGCCAGCACAGGCTGGGAGATTCAGACAAACACACTCTTGTGCACCTGCCACCATTGGGGTAATCCTAATGTAGCCATGCAAGCTGAAAGAAGCAGCACCCATGGCCATTAGGGATGCCTCAGTGTCACCACATGGGTCTGGAGAAGCCCACCGCATACCTTACTGCACTCCCAGGAAACTGGGGTCAGAGAAACCCAGGTGCTCAGCCCATCCCCCTATACTGCAGAGGTCAGGCCAATGTGGGAAGTGCCTGGTACCCCAAAACTGGCTTACTGGGAAGAACCCAGGAAAATGTCAAGACAAAGAAGCAGAAGTTAATTTTACACCTCTAGCCCACACAGAGCAAGTCTAAGAGACAGAGATGGAAGAAAATGGAAGTAATACATCCGAAATCTCTGAAAGGACAGCAACTGAAGTAAGGAAACATGAGGCTGTAAAATTAATTAGATCAGAAATAATATCTCGGGTAAAAGAAGAAATCACAAACATAACAAAAGAATTACTGAGCATACCTAAGAAGACAGATAAAAAAAGAAGAGCATAGGAAAATGATGGAAACCTTGAAGGAACAATACAAGAAGGAACTATAATGCATGAAACATTCAATGAGATACCCAGGAAATTAAAAACTCCATTGAAAGCTGTCAAAACATCTTGACAGAGATTGAGGGTAAACTTTCAGACCTTGAAGACAGGATTGCGCTAGCAATCATAAACAAAAAGATCTTTTTTTTCTATTTTATTTTAAAGAGAATAAGACAAAAGAGGTCAGTACAGAGCAGATCGGAACCGGACAACATAGGCAACACAGTACTTAACATTAAGACAACCAGACATTAACAATAGCTATCACAATATTTCTTTCTCTGCTATAGTTGAGCATAGTTTCAAATACAATAATATCAAACATAACAAAAAAGTATAAAACCATTCAAAGAGTGAAAGAATTACAGGGCATTCTGAACCGAATAACAGAGAATCATCAATGGGTACTATAATATCTCATTTTCAATAAAAAATTTTGTTTATACTTTCACACATATTCAAATCCCAATAAGATACAATGTGATAGAACCAATGGAAACAGAAAAATAGAAGCTTGGTAGGACTTCTAAGAAGGACACTATTAAATCAGCAATAGCTGTCATAATGTTTTGTTCTCTTCAAAACAACTGTTCATAGCATCATGTATAATAAAGTCAAACAAAACAGGACAAAACCATTCCAACTGATGAATGAAAACATTGAAAAGCTTCAAAGCTATGAGATGGGCACTCATGATTACCATAAAATCTTATATACTCTTACCAACTCTCATACTAGGGAGACTATACAGTATTTACACATGTGAGTCTGGTTTATTTCGCTTATGAGTATGGTCTCAAGTCGTGTCCATTTATTTATAAATATCTCAATGTAATCATTCTTTATAGCTGAGTAGTACTCCATTGTATAGAAATACCACAACTTTTTTATCCATTCCTCAGTTGATGGGCACTTAGGTTGTTTCCAAGATCTGGCTATTACAAATTGAACTGCTATAAACATGGGTACACATATATCATCGTGGTATGATGTTCTCAGATCTTCTGGGAATATGCCTAGAAGTAGAATAGCTGGGTCAAATGGGACCTACAGACCCAGCTTACAAAAAGATCTCTTAAAAATAACAAAGAACCAGTAAATAATAATTCAACAGTTTCAAGAAGACATAAGAAAAATAATTTAAGTGACAGCTGTCAGCAAAAAAGGAGGCCAACACGAATGACATAAAAAGGTTATTTACAGAAGTAATAGCAGAAAATGTCCCAAACATGGGAAAATGATCTGGCATACAGATATGTGAGGCATATAGAACTCCAACTAGCCATAACTAAAATAAATCTATTAACATTAGAGAAAAATCTAGAAGTCTAGATAGGTAAAAAGGGACTTTTCCCAGGTTTTTATTTTTTATTTTTTTCAGTTCTAGTCATATAATAGTTCTTTACCCTAGCAGTGATGATTATTTCAGAGAAAAGAAACATATCATCTATATAAGAAAACCCATTATAATAATGGCAAACTTCTCAACACAAACCACCAAGTCAAGAAGAGCTTGTTGTGAAGTGTTTCAAAACCTGAAACAAAACAACTTCTAACCCAGATTGATGTACGCTGCATAACTACCTTTCAAAATTGATGGAAAAATAAGACACATCCATGATAAAGAACAACTGAAAGAATTCATGACCCTAAACCAACCCTACAAAGAACACTGAAGGATATTCTAGAGAGAGAGAAAGATGACCACAGTTCCAGGAATAGCAGCAGAAGAGGATCACCAAACAGGGCAGGCAAATAAACAAAGGGGAAAAGCAGGAAACCAGCAGCAGAAGGATAGCATGGCAGAAATGAACCAATGCATGCCAGTTGTAACCATTAATGTAGATGGCCTCAATTCACCAATAAAAAGAAACTCAGGGAGAGTGGATCAAGAACAAGATCCATCAAAATGTCACATACAAGAAACGCATTTAAGGAAATTCATAGACTAAAAGTCAAAGGAGAGAAAAAAATTCAAAAGGAAATTCATATATTAAAGGAGAGAAAATAATATGGCAAGTGACAGGAAACCAGAAAAAAGTAGGGGTGTCTTGCCCTTAAACCACAGAGTAGATAAGAAAGATATGTTATTTTCATCAACAGAAAGCTACTCAGCTATAAAGAGAGATAATCTTGAGGCTCTTATAGGTAAGTGGATGAAACTTGAGATCATCCTCAAGGGTGAAATAGTTCAGACTCATATAGGTGAACACTGTGTTGTCTCCTAGTGGAAAAACCTGAAGGAATTAGTGGGATCAAATGTATAATACAGATTATGATAGTGATAGGAGAGGCAATGTCCAAAAGGCAAGGTGCTAACCTTTGTTAATTTCCTACTATCTTGTTTTGAATTCCTGTATTGTTTTCATAGTTTCATTAGGTTTGGTTTTTATTCTGTCTTGATCTGTTAGATTTTACTATGTCTGGTGGTATGGGCAGCTATTTTGAAGATAACGGATATATTACGGTAACCATTGTCAATTTCCTATTATCTGGTTTTGAAATCTCGTAATACTTTCATTCTTTCTTGTTTTGTTTTTTGTTTGTTTGTTTTGGTCTTGGTTTTTTGGACAGGGGATCGAATTCATGATCTCTTGCTTGCCAGGCAGGCACTTATGCCACTGAGTTAAATCCCCAGCCACTATTTCATTTTGATTGTTTTTATTGTTTTGTTTTATTTTGTTTTGTTTTGTTTGATTTTATTATGTCTGATGGTATGTAATTATTTTAAAGAAAACAAGAGACATTATGGTAGCCATTCATTGGTTCCTAATATCTGATTTTGAAGTCCTGTATTGCTTTCATTGTTTTGTCTTGATTAGCTTTACTCTATTTTATTTGATTTTGTTTTATTTTATTTAAAGTAAAAATAATACACACTTTCAACCCATTTCAGTAAAAGTATATGCAATGTCCAAAAATGTTGTATTTATCTCTGAGAGATAGCATGATATCTACCTCCGCAAAGAGTTATCAATAGCTTCATTCCTGTGGTCCAACCATAATCATGTGATAACTAAAATCCCCAAAGATTCTTAATCCACAACAGTCTTTGTTACTGAAATGTTAACCATCCAATACCTGTGATCTTCTGCTTCTTTCTATATCTTCATCCTGTGGAAACAAATAACTTGCATGCTGAGTGAGAAAAAAAGTAATTTTCTTCAGAAGTTAATTTCTACGGGCTTACCATCAGAAGTGGTGTGGATGGATGTAAAATCTCATTTCTATTTAAATTCAGGTGACTTCATTAGTGTTTGATGTAGCAAATTTACTACAAATACTTATTGATGTATTGGCTGGCTTGTGCTGACATTCTGATAATAGCTTTATTTTGAAATACTATGATTTATAAGAGGAAAAGGCAATGCATGTTCTACTTGAATTTCCTTCAAAATTCAGAAGAAAAGAGTGCAGTAAAAGTGTGGAAAAGAGAGAGAGATTTCATAGCCTCAAACATTGAAATCAGCTGTGTAAGTGAAATATAAGCCTTAATACTTGCCATAGTAATAGTTTTTCTACTGACTGTGAACCATATTCTACCATGAAGATATGGGTACTTATGGGAAAAGTCTGAATTGATATCTTAATGTTATTTGTATTTTAAGTTAAACAAATACACTTCAAGCCAGTAAAATTTGCTATATGCTGTATGGATAAAAGAAGAATGTAAGTTTTATAATTTATCCATACAATGATTCATGAATATTTAGTTACGATAATATTAACATACCTTCTTGATAATGAAGAAACATGTTTCAATAAGTTTCAATATCTTTTATAGTTTATAAGTCTTTTATTCTTTCTGATTATTTGATTCTTCAAAGATTCAGCAAGTAGTTTGAAATCATTGGCCCTAATTTTTTAGAAGTTTCAAATTTTGGCATAGAAATTGTTTAAAAAGTCAAGGATGTTGACACATATTTGAAATCCAGTAACTCAGTAGGCTGAGGAGAGAGGATAATAAATTCGAGTCTAGCTTGGAGAATTTAGCAAGATTCCCATCTCAAAATTTAAAATAAATAAAGAGCTGTCAAAGTAGTTTATTGTTCATATACACTGGGTTCATTTCCCATCACACACACACACACGCGCACACACACACACACACACACACACACCAGCATCACCACCACCACCACCCACCACAACCAACACCACCAACAACAACAATAATAAAGAATAAGACATATTTTATTCAAATTATGTTTTTATTTATTTTGTTCTTTAACTATTATTAAATAATAATAAACCCTAACTAGTTGTACACTGAAATAATTTCCTTAAGATCATAGGATTATAGATTTAAAGAATGTTTCAAGAAAACTTTCTTTGGGCAACAGAAACAGAGAAACCACAGTCAATGAACATTTCCATCAGAAATAAGCAGCTTTACATTCTGTTCTAAGCACTGCTTAGTTATGTAGCAAGAAACAATAGTATCCAAAAGCAATAAATTTTGTTATGCAAACTTGTATATATAAAAAATCTATAGTTGAAAAATTTTAGAAAGGGTAATGTTTTCTGCTTTATTTTTAAAGTAAAATATTCTTTTGAGTTGCTTTTTTTGAAAACCACTAATGACAAATATCTTCTACTTTAACTGATAAGCAACTAAATAAAACAGAAAAGAACATTATCTTTGCCCAGTAATGTCTTAAGAAAATAATAACAAACTGCTTTTTTCTCTTAAAAACTTTCATAGATAAACTGAAAAAAAATAATAAGTGCATACAAATATCCCAAATCTTAAGAAATACGAAAATGAGAAATCAAGAAAGTAGAATGCAAGAGAGGAGTCTGGTAAATTTCAATGAGCAACAAAATTACAAATCAAACTATGACAAACTATAAAAAGTTTTCACTGACTATAAAAGTGAACTCAACTCTTCATTTTATAAACTTAATAAATTACAAACTTTTATATACACTAGTTACACCAAATAAATTACTAGAGAAACTCATTCTATCCAGCATACAAACCATGTACGTTATTAACTAGAATAATGTAAACTCAACTTGAACTGAGCTAATATTTCATTGCATTTTTATCTTCGTTTTATTTTAAGGAGAAAGTGACTAATCAAGCAAAATAACCAATTATTTGGAATCACCTAAAAAATATAGTTTGTTAAGGGTAGGGAGTTTTCATTCTTAAAACAGTTACTTTGTAATTTTCTGAGATGCTGTGTTAAATGGGATGTTTTCTAAGGAACATTCTCTTTATCTGACTCATTTTAGTTCTTGTTAAAGGCAAACAATGGAAACAAGAAAGGCAATCCAGAAAAATATGCTCAAGTAAAGTTGATACTTAATTGTGCAACTATCTTGCATTACCTTTAAAAGGCTATAAAAGACCAGCCTAAAGCGAGACAATCAGGTATGATTTTTTCTGGAGAAATAAAAGATGTCAAATTGCATAAGTCACTGAAGAGGAAGGAGGTAAACTCTATGTGATGGCTGCCATCATAACTTTGTTTACATAACCACCATCTCTAGACATCTGTATTTTTTTGTCCAAAATAGCCATTCTAGAAATATTTTACAAAAGTGATTACTATTCTTTATCTAAAACTTACAAAGCAATGATCAACATTTTCTAACCAGTACTAATATTTTTCTAATTACTTCACATAAAGTGAGTAGTAGAGGTTCCGATGCAATTAACTATAAGAAAAGAAACTTTGTCTTTATTCTTTTTGTCTCCTGATCTGAATTTTATAGAAGCAAAACTCAACAATGATTCTTTTATCAAGCAAGGGTAGTTTTACAGTTTCTCAAGTAATAGTGTTAGGGAAATATCACACACTAGGCTTCCTTGTAAGCTAATGGTGCCTCAGGTCATTCAGAAATGTAGACAATCTCTTCAAATTCTTAAAGATTTAAAAAATAGCTATAAGTGACACAGGTATTTAGCAAATTTGACAGCTGTATTAAATATATTATTTTATGTAACTATGCTTTCAAAAAACAGTAAGGGTAACAAAAAGCTCTAATAACCAGATTTCATCACATGTGTAAAATGAAAAGGCAGCTATATGCTAAAGAGGCTTTAAGAAAGTGTCAGGTATGAGAAAGAATACATAAAATATGCCACTGGAGAGGTCAGAAGCAAAGAAATGAGGGCTGGGGCAAAATATAACAAAGAATTGAGAGATCACTAACAGCTCATCTGTGATGGCATCCAATAGTAGTATTAACTGATACTTAACAGACATATTTACTAGGATAGATATCAACCCTAACAGAGGCCACAAAAACACATCTAGACTGCTTTATTATTAGGATAATAATAGTAGCTAGAAGGGTAGCTTCTGGTGCCCAATGATCCAGTTTTAAATCCCAACTTAGTTCCATACTAACTGTGCAATACAGACATATTACCTTCCTCGCCTATGCCCTCATGCTTTCATCTGTAAAATAATGGATAAGGTTGCTGCCTTCTTCTGAGGGACTCCTTTCAGATTAAATGAAATATTAGCTGCTAATAAATGTCAAGTGTTTAGAACAGTAGCATATGTCCATGTATTTAGATATTCAAAAACAAAGACACTAGTATTTGAGAATAATATTATGTAATTTACTAATGAGACAATCAATTAATCTGCCATTCTTCTCTGTGCACCCACAATATGCTCAAGGTTTACAGAGATTTCAAAGTGGCGAAAGGACCATTTAAGAAAAATAGTGAAGATGTGTTACATATCACCTCCCCACACACAGTCTCCCTGTAAATAATGGAATCATTATATGCTGCAAATATTACCAATTAAAATTTTTAATTTTTTTTAAAAAGAATCCCAAACAAGATCTTTTGATCAGCGAGTACAGCATATGACTGAAAGAAAATATTTAGAATGATTCTAATTCAAAAACAAATATTTGAAAGTGTATTAAAGTGTCAGGAAAATGTAAAAGGCTTGCCTAAACACCATATTTTGTTCATTTAAATATCATGCTTCTGCCAGGCCTACTGGTACTACCCTCTAGTGCAGTATTCTGGGAAGCTGAGACAGGAGGATGATAAGCCTGAGTCCAGTCTGTGCAATTTAGCAACTGTGCAACACTCTGTCTCAAAATAGGAAAAAAAAAAAAAAAAAAGGAGGGGGCTGAGGACATAGGTTGGTGTCTTAGTTACTTTTTACTCATCACTGAGACAAAATACCTGATGCCCAAAGTTGGGAAAGGAAAGGTTTATTTCTTACAGTTTTTGGAGGTTTTAGTCCATACTCGGTTCCAAGGCAGGCTGGCATGGCTGGGACACAGTTTATGGCGGCTGCAAACAGCAAAGCCAAAACCAGCAAGAGAGAGACACCCCTTTTTCCTGCCATTACATCACATCCTGGCTCTACCCCCTAGGAGGGTGTAGCGCTGACACCACCAATCCAAGCACTACACAATGAACCAATCACAAATGAACAATGCAAATACGTGAGGCCTGGGGGCCACCAACATAAACCATGACATTCCACCCCTGGCCCCCAAAGACTCACGTGCAACCTTTATACAAGAGACATTTAGTCCATCTCCAAGAGTTGCTCAAGTCCTAACATTTTCAGCCTTGCTGAGAAGTCCAAGTCCCAAGTCTCTTCCAATATCTATGGCAAACTCTTAACTGTAACCCCCTGTACAAGTGAAACAAGGTTAAACATTTCTGAAATGCAAAGGCACAAAATAAACATTACCATTCCAAAAGTTATAAATGGGGGAATATAAAGTATTGGAAATAGAGCAGGTCCAACATCCAGCAGGGTGAACACTAAGTCTTAGAGTTTTATGCTCAGCATTTGAAGCAATCTGGTTGCAAGCTCCAAAAGGCTTGGGTGATTTCACCCCCACCGCACTTTTAGGGATTTTAGCTCCTGCAGCTTTTTTCTTAAACCTTCTCTGCTCAGTTTTTGCACCTTTTTTTGGGTGATCCACGTTTTTGGCTTTTTTAAACTTTTGGGGTATCCATTGCACCTTTGGCTTTACCCTTACATCTTTACAAATTGCCCTCTCGGGGGCACACTGCTTAGCCTCCCAGGCCCTTTGCAGTCAAGGTGGAAATCTTTTTACTCTCAGAATTTGTGCATTTTCCTTGCTCCTAAAATCAGCACCATGTGGATGCCGCCAAGATCTGCTGCCAGCTGGAGCAGTATCCAGGCTTTTCTCTCTCTTGGCTGTAGGGGTTGATTGCCTAGATCTCTGGGCTCTGTGAACCCGATTGTGAAGAAAAGCTTTTCTATGTTGCCACCATCCTGGAACCTCATGTGGCTGCTACCATTTTGGAACCTCATGTGGCCTCCTGTGCCATTCTGGAGCATGGTGCTCTGAAGCTTTCTCATCTGAGAAACTTTTTTACTTTTGCAGGCTTGGGGCTGCAAATGGTGGAGACAAATGGTGCTTTCTGGGATGCCTGGTGGCCATCTTTTTTATCTCTCTGGTTTTTTTTCAGCAATTAAAGTCTCAGCACTATCTTTACAATCCACAGCTTTACTGGAGTTTTCCTTCTGGCCAAACTCACAGTGTTTTAAATTATCCTGCTGGGCTCTTTGCTCTTGATTTGCACCATAGATCAGGCTAAAAGCCCCCAACAATAGCCATGCTACAGCCTCAACATTTGACTGCCTTAAAATTTCCTTTGCCCCGCTGAAGTCAGAGGTTGGGGAGTCCAGCAGTTCGAGGGGACATGGTGAGTGATAAGAATAAGACCCTCCCATGGGAAAGAGGAAACTGACTGGACGACATGTTGGATTTGGGCAGGACAGCCCTAACTCCATAAGGAAGTGGCTTCAGCTGGTTACTCCCCTTGCCGAGCGGATTGGTGGAATCTGCTTGGACTAGGCCACGCCCCTGGTGGGGACCCAGTTACTTCCCTGAGATCAGTGTACACTGATGCAGTGAAGGCCTGCAGGGGTTGACTTGCCCAGAAGGGAGGAACTAGCGCACACTGCCTGTGGGTGAACTCTAATCTCTAATAACCTATTAAAGAGGGCTAAAGCTCCTAGCCTGAGCCCTCTAGAGGAGCCTTAAACAACAAGAAAAGGGTCTGGGAATTACACTGTACATTTGTATGGAAGGAACCAAAAACATGACGAAAGGGAGAAATAAGAAACAACTCTCAGCCCCCAACCCTCAGAACATTGATCCAGGAGAGGTAAATACAAAAGAGACTGAGGGCAGCAAAAATGCAACATCAAACACAGAGTTAGCGGACATAAAGAGATATCTTCAGGACCTCGTAAGCGGGACCAAAACTGAAATATTAATCCAAATTAAACAAGAGATAAGTAGATTAATAAAAGAAGGGCTGGACACCTCTCAAGAAGACACAGACAGAAGAATGGAGGAACAAAAATGGAGAGAAAAATTTAATGAAGAATTCAGAAAAAACCTAGAATTTATGAAGCAGATTCAAAGGGATTATCAGGAAACTAAAGACTCGATAGAAAGCTGGCAAAACTGCTTGAAAGAAACCAAAGATAGACTATCAAAAATTGAACACAGGTTTGCAATGTGGGGTCATGAAAGGGAAGATCTCTTAAAAATAACAAGGGAGCAGACAGTAAGATACAAAGACTGGAAAAGGATCTATAACTTAAGAATAAAGTATGTGAATGAAGAGGCAGGAATCAAACCAGAGGAATTACAAAGGCTATTCACAGCCATTATTAAAGAAAATTTCCCAAGCATAGAAAAAAGAAATGATATGCAAAAGTATGAAGCATACAGAACTCCAGCCACCTACAACCCAAACAGAGCTACACCCAGACACATAATAATCATGATCCCAGAAATTCAATATAAGAAAAGGATATTAAAAGCCATCAGAGAAAAGAAACAGATCACCTATAAAGGAAAACCCATCAAAATCATGGCAGACTTCTCAATACAGACCATCAGGTCAAGAAGAGCTTGGAGTAAAGTAATTCAAGTGCTGAAGGAGAACAATCTCCAGCCCAGATTGGTGTATCCTGCAAAACTCTCTATAGAAATTAATGGAGAAACAAGATGCTTCCATGACAAAGAGGAGCTAGAAGAATTTATGACCACCAGTCCAACCCTACAAAAAAAATACTGAAGGACATTCTAGGGAGAGAGAACAAGAATAGGAGCATTTCAGGAACAGTGGCAGAGAGGCCTCAGTGAACGAGGCAGACAGTGAAGTGGAAGAGAAAAATAGACTATCAATGGCAGAAAAATAGAATAGCAGAAATGAGGCAGAGAAGATTGGCTATAATCTTTAGTATAGAGGGCCTTGAAATACTAACAGAGAGAAACACAGGCAGAGTAGATCAGGAGATAGGGTCCATTGATCTGCTCTATATAGGGAGGCAGTGGGACCCAAAACAAGCAGTGCACCCCCTGGGAGTGAAAGGGGAGGAATTGTCTAAAAAAGGGAGGCAGAGGATACTGTTAATGGGGTAACAAGATTTAGAATTTACATTATTCTCACCACTCTGCTTGGATGGATTGTGTGCTGTTCCAGTTTGTCTACTTATGCTAGACTTGAGGACATGGTCAGCTATCCCAAAAATAAGAGGACATATTATGGTAATCACCCCTAATTTTCCTATCAACTTAATCTGAAGCCCTTTATAACTTATACTGTCTTATTATGGCTGATCTTATTT
>PVJX010038397.1:0-16358 GCA_004027295.1 Dolichotis patagonum
GGGAATGGAGTCGAGAGAGGTCCAGATGGGAGCAGCAGCATGACCCAGTGAAGGACTGTGGCACAGCTGAGCAGCACAGGATGCAGCAGGGTGGCTGAAGTCCAGAGAAGAATTAGGAAGCTGGGTCCCAGGGTTCTACACTCCCCTGGCTTCACTGAGCTTTAAGGCTCATTGTTATCTATGGGGAAAAAGTCTTCCAATTATCAACCTCAATAGCCAGAAATCATTGTATGAGTCACACAGAGTGAAGGTTTCAAGTGGGGCCTGTTGTGTATCAAAGTTCTTCTTCCTGTATGAATTCTGCATCTAAGGAGACTCAACCAGGAGACATGCACGCAGAAGTTGCTTGGAAGTGACATCTAACAGGCCCGATTCTGCCAGCTGGGTTTGTGTTCTGGGCTGAGCCCAAAGACATATAAATGGGCTCAGTGTCTGCCTCTCCTTGGAGGGTGACAAGTCGCAGAATAGTAAGTCCCCTGTAGGGCTGTCACTCAGTGGATCACAATGCAGTCTCTGTGACTTTGGCGTATCTCCCCGACATTGAGATTTGAATATGACACACACAGAAGAAAGGGTTACAGATCACAGGCTGACTTTTAAACAGTGTATTTGTCTGCTTGAGTCAGGGAAGAGGAAGAAGGAAAGGGGGGAGGAGGAGGATAAGTAAATGGGATAGGAGGGTTGGAGGGAGAGAGAGCTCCTGAGACAACTTCTGTGCTGCTGGGCCCCAGGGGGTGCCCCGCAGTGTCCCCAAACCATGAAGTCCTGCTGGGCATTTGATGATGTCTGTTCTGAAGTGAAACCCTCAGCCTGGGTAAATAGGTTACTGGAAATTTAGCGTTGTTTTTCTAGGTGCTAAAAATTGAATAAGCATGACTCTTGCCTTTGAAGACTTCATAATTACTCATACTGGTAGACACATGTTAACAGCTTTGAAAACCAATACTGTCATGTGCTAGGATGACTCATGTATATCAGTTTTCTCATCAGTCTTTTTAGCAATCATTTTTCAGACAGGATAAATAAGACTCCATGATCCATATAATTATCTCTGGCAAATGTAAAAGTAAACCCAGTTTTCTCTTTCCCAGTTTGTTCTTTAATGACTATCCCATAGTATTCCAATAAAATTGTCAGAGAATTGTGATCAAAAGGCCAGGGGGCACATGGGAAGGATTCTGGGATTTTGGGTTGAAAGAGCCCAAGAAAAGGGTCGAAGAGGAGGCAATCTCTATGCTCATTGATTTCGATCTGGGACCTTCAGTTTAATCCCTGGGAAATCAGGCTGCTATAAACCCAGACTCCACCCACCTTCAATATGAAGAAATACAAGAGGAGAATTTGTCAGCCTTGGTGGGCAGAGCGAGCCATCAAGTTCCTTGAAAACTTCTGAATTCATAAAAGGAAAGAACCAATGTGCACTTTTCTATATGAAAGTGTCCCAGGTAACAAGCGAAAGAAGAAGTGATAGAACAGATGCGATTTTGCTACCTTCCCTCTCTAATGCACTAAAATCTTCGTTTTCTCAAAAGGTTTTTCTGATGTGACTGAAGAACAAGAACTTCAGAAAGCTCATGAACTGCAGTCTGAAGGATGTGATAAATAATTGACAAACCACTGAGATATAGGTTAACTTGTGACTACAGTCACAGTGAAGGTGCAGTGCTGACTGAACAGGTTCTGTGGGGAAGGGCAAAGGAGAGCCTTGTGCTTGGGGTGAGCTGGGCAGTGCCAGCGGAAAGAGATTCCAGGGCTGGATGAAGAAAGGCGTGAAACCCCGAAAGCCCATTCAAAACATCAAATGGAAGATTTCGTTAAGAATATATTGTGGAAAGCACATAAAAGCATTTGGAATACCACTTCTATGTCCACTACGCTTGTGTGGTTCTGCTTCTGCAGGTTGATCATAAAGAGTGCTTCAGGTCAAATCCTTGGTTGGTCTTCTTATCAGATTCTTTGTAAAATTACCCAGTGGAAAATCAACAAAGATGGCTTCGAGTACACAGCGGTCCTGATACATGCAGTATGAAATAATAAATGCTATACAGGCCTAGCCAATGTTTAAGGAGAATGAAGGGTTTGATTTCGTTTCGAAAGGCACGCTACGGAGGCAGCTGAGATGCTAATTAACATCCTCTAATGCCAGCACTCCAGGCACTTGGATGTCAGAAATCCCTTGTCTTCTTGAACACATTTTTCATTGTCCCCAGGCTAATATTCTGTGCCACCCTGCAATCTCTCCCACAGTGACGGAATTGACTCCCATTATTTGAGCTGCTGGGGCAGATGACTCACAGATTGTGTGGATGCCTTGGGGATAGATAGCAGGTGGTGACCAGGGCGGCCAGGCCGAGTGCCCCTGTGGGGCTCAGCGTTGGGAGGAGGCAGGAGGAATCATGGTAGTGGGCTGTGCATTCCGCCACCACAGGCTTCCATGGTGCTCTGTTCCACTTATCTTCCCCGCCCCTGCGGTGGTGGGCAAATGAGACCCAGCTCTGAGCTTCCTAGATGGCAGTGTGTTCCGCACTTCTCCTCCAGATCCATCAAAAGAAGGGTTAGATGGACTGGCTTGTTTAATTAAAGATGCCACTGTGTCCGAAGTGGAACTGGTTTTCTCCTTAGACCTATTCGGCCTGCTGGGTCCCCTGGCTTGCTCACTGACATAGCCACCCGGGCAGTTTCTGTAGCTAAACCTACATGAACTATTTTGGACCCCTCTCTCCTCTCTGCCTTTTGTACCACCCAAGCACTGACACTTATTGACTCCTCCACCCCAAATTTATTTCTGAAAGTGAGGTCTCTTCTCTCTGCCTCTCTGTTTTAGCCACACTGTGTCCCTTGTGAACTTCTGTAACATCTGTGTCGTGGATGTGATTCTTTCCAGTGTGTTCTCCAGGGGCCACCAACATGAATTTACTAAAAACCCTTATTCTCCTGCCCTGCGGAAAGGTTTCTCTAGAGTACAGGATAGGATCCCTCCTGGCTTTCCAGCCAACTGCCCTCTTCATCGGGCCTCAGCCTACCAGCAGTGATAAGTGTCCTCAGCCATCCGCACTCGGACCCCGCGGTGGGGATCAGATCAGACCGGCAGCCTCGCTCAAGCTCTGAGCATCCAGAGGCTTCGCTCTGGCACCGACACCAAGGCTCTGCCTTCCTGTTCTAGGCGTCAGCTCCCCCGCCACATCCTCCCTTGCTCCGGTCTAGCGCAAGGTCCGGGCCTTGGGGAAGCTTCCTCTGCCTTCCAGGCTGATGGAGCCCTCCCTCCCCTGTGCTCCAAATGCTCTTTCATAGTAATCATGCCGTCAGCATTTACTCACCCTCCTCAGGTGTCTGCTCCAGCATCTGTCTCACCGGTAGGACCACAGTCCTCCTTGCCTGAGGGAAGAGGCCATAGATTTTACACTAGCGGAGTTCTGGGATGAAGTAGGTGTGTAATAATCACCTAGAGATTTAGCTCAGCAGCGTAAGTGCCAGCCTGGTGTGCCTGAGGTCATGAATCCCCCCAAAAAAAGATAATCATCATCATCATCATCACTTAGCGAATGAATGGGTGGATGATTAATCCATGCGGGGATGGAGCCCAAAAGTTGCACTACAGTTTTTAATGCTGCTTTTCTAAGTCAGTATATTTCAAGATTTTATACGTATTTGATCTCCTCACCCATTTCCCCCCATCCCCAACAATCCACGTATGACACACACACACACACACACACACACACACACACACACCACAGAGCACTCACACACACACGCACACTCTTAGGCACTGATGACTCTCAGCACTTTGATATCCGAAAATTTGTTTCTGATTACAAGCAGATGTTACTGCTGTTTAAGTTTTGCTGAGTTAAAAGTGGTAAAAAATGTTTCAGAACTTTGAAGGTACTGAGGAACTCTGTCAAGAGAGTTTAAGATTTCTCCCTTGACATGTGAGATAGCGGACAGAGAATTGGGTAATAAGGATCAGAAGACTCCAAGACTTTCTGCTTTCTGCTATGCAAAACACAAATGACTACATTTCACATCACACCAGCCTAACATGGCTACAAGATATGTTAGGTGGTTTCTGTTTAATAAACACCATTGTGTGATGTTTTTCGTGTATTGAATAAGTCTTATTGGAGGGATACATGGTGGACAATACTGCAAACACTGATTTGAACATGAGAAGAGGTGGTACCCGGAGATGAGCTAGTTTCCCCAGGGAATTTTCTTCCCCAAGAAACAGAGCTGCAGAAAGATTCCTGCCAGAGTTTCGGGGGATCCACGGTCATTACAGTTGTGACCTGCTAGTGGGCGCATTTTTAAAATAGCACCACTGAGAGTGTGTTTTGCTACCTGTGTGATTTTGCCAGAGGACAGAGCATACAGTGTTTGCGGAGAGTTTGTCTGCAGCAGCCCCACACTTGGCGCGACCTTTAGAGAAGCTACAGTGCGGGCCGGGGATATAGCTCAGTGGCACAGCGCCTGCCTGGCAAGCGCAAGGTCCTGAGTTCAATTTCTGGTACCAAAAAAAAAAAAAAAAACCCTACAATGCAAACAGCAAGAAAACAAGGGGAAAAAAAACCCTTTTCAGGACCAGTTATAAGATCTATACTTAGAAATATTCATAAAAGTTTTCTGCCTTCTTTACACCAAATAACTTCCCAGCATTAGTGGAGAGGCAGGAACTGAGCAAATAATAAGAGGTGATTCTGACTTGCGAGACTAGTATCTTACAGACATCAATGTGCTTTTGTGATCAGAGTAAATTAAATTTGTAAAGAAAATAAACATACAGAGATTTTTAATTTGTGCTTCAGACATTGAAATCTCCTTAGATTCTGTTCTTTCCGGCCACCCTGAATTAGAATGAGCTCACCTTCCAGCAGGAGGGTGATTTCCTTCCGGGGTCCTACTAATAGCAGTAATTTACCTTCATTTTTAATAAGTCTTACTGTGTACATTTCAGGGTTACAATGTGGTGTGATGAAAATTGATAACCAGTCTTAGAAAAAGCTTTTGTTCAACTTGTACTGCGTTTAATGACTGGTTTTGTTTATCTGTATATATAAACACACATATATAAACTCACGTTTACATAATTACGGAAATTATGTATAATTCAACAATCTTATACATATGCATGCACTGGCTTCTGCAGGCAGACAGTACTTTCCTGCCTGCATGCAGTTGCTGCTGGAGAGCTGCGCAGGACCCCGATGATGCAAAACTGTTGGACGCTCCAGTCCCCTGTTTGAAATGGTGCAGAATTTGCACATCAGTTTCATAGTCCTCCCATATCCTTTAAGTCACATTTAGATTCCTTATAGGCACTAACGGGGTGAGTCACCCTGTAAGTAGTTTTTATACTTTGTTGTTTCCTTCCGTAGTAACAACGGGAAATATTGCATGCGCATTGTGTGCGTGTGCGCTTTTTTTCCGAATAGCCACATTTGGTTGAATTTGTTACATATCCACACACACTGGACATCCTGTTTGTGATTGGTCTCCAGTGCGGGATCTGGAAGTGCAGCCCCAGCCCTGCAGTCCCTCGGGAGTCACGCAGCCCCCATCCAGGCACTCAGTGTGCAGCTGCCACTCTCGCTGAAGCAGCAGGAGAAGCAGCAGAAGACCTGGGAGGAGGACGGAGGCTGCAGCTTAGGCTCTTTCTTCTCCCCCTGAGCTCAGACTTCATGGGTCTGGAGCTGCACAAAGAACGGCTCTGCCTGGACCCGAGCAGGTGCTGGGAGGTTCTCAGCCCCTGCCGGGGAGCAGCTGCCTGCCCTGGGTGTGTGGAGGAAACTTCCTGAGAAGTTGGAGGGGTGAGTCAACACGGGGCTTTGCAGGAGCAGGAAGCCAGCGGACCGCACCATGGGCTTGAGACCTTGAGGAAAAAGGACAAGCTTGTACCATCCTTACTCCCCTCTAGTGGCCCAAGGCCCGGCATCCAGATTGCTCCCTACTCCTGGGTGAGGGAATGGGTAAAAGCACATTTGAAGGGAAGAAAACCTCATTTTCTCAAAGGAGAACATTATGGCATTTGCTTCAGCATGGGCCTGGCCTAGCTTTCCAGCTTGCCGTGGATACCAAAGAATAGCAAGAGGAAGTAGCAATTTCTGTCAGTAACAAGAATGGGTAACTTGAAAGCCAGGGCGAGTTGCTCTCTGAATGCATCCTTGCTTTCTTGCCTGTCTCAGGTGAAATGAACTTGAGTAACCCCAGAGGCCCCTCCCAGGGAGGCAGCCCTGCTTACAGGAGGACCTCCCAGAGCGGGCTGCCCATTCCAAGCACTGTGTAAAGACTAGCAGTGAAATGGTAAATAAAGCAAGGCTTAGGAGCAAACCATCTGATGAGACAAACAGCAGGAGATGACCGCTGCATCCTGTAGTAGCCAGTGACAGCTGAGCTGAGTCACCTCAAGGCAGGGACACTCACAATGAGTTTGGAAAGATGATCTACAGAGGGATTTCTGTGGGAACTGTTTAGGTAGCATATAGCTCAGCAAGACAGCTGGAAGATGGGGTCACCACCGACAAATAAGCTTGAGAAATACTGAATATTATATATCTCTCTAGTAAGGCCTTAAAATTGTATCAGTGTGCCACAGGTTCTCAGAAGTGCTGCAGAAGGGAACTCTTGGTTTTGTATCACACAGTGCTTACCTGACCCCGCGGGCTTCTCTTTGGAGAATGCTGGTCTGTACCTTGAGCAGAATTTCCTAAGCTTGTGGATTCCTACAGGCACAGTGGGGAATGAAAAGACTGAATAGAGCCCTGCAAGTCAGAGCTTCTCTGAGATGGAAAAAGACCTCAGATATCATTGTGTCCAATCTGGTAGCCAACCCAACTATTAAAGACTCTGCCTGGCTGGTTCCAGAGCTGGTTGCCCAGCCTCTCCTGGGCAGCACCTGCAGCATATCACGCATTGAGCTGCAATCTGCAGCCTCCAAGTCCCTCTGTTGCCTTCTGGAGACTCCGCCCACGTCCCTTCCTGGAGGAGACTCAGAAGCACCCATCAGCCCTATGTTTTGCCAAGGCTTCTCAGAGCCTTGCCTTATTACACCTGGAGCAACGGCTGAGTCAACTTTCCCTCATGCTCTGCTTGAGCAGATTAAAACGCGTTTGCGTTTATTGGTTGCATAATTAAGATAGACTTAATGTGGTCAACACAGTTGTTTATCAAATTCTTCATGAATATCTTCCTTTGGGTAAATCGTATTGAATCCAGTGGAAACTGCTAATAACCTAGGAAAGTGCACACCGGGTGCACTGCCCTATCCCTCTCCCAGCGAGGGTGCCTCTCTTTGTATCTGTGTGTTTTCCCTAGTGTGTCACTCATCACAAGTTAGGAATTGTGCTGGCGAATGTATTAGTGACTTAGCTATTTCCAGATTAAAGTATCCAGCGCCCACGGCTTGAAGGAGGGGAGGTTTGCTTCCGCTCACAGTTCAGTCCCGGGTCAGCTGGCTCCCAGGGGAAACAGCGTGGCAGAAGTGAAGGTGCTCAACCCTGCAGCCAAAAGCAGAAAGGCAAGGGAGCCGAGCAGAAGAATGCAGCCTCCTGCCCCACACCCAGGGACACCTCCACCCTGATCCCCTGTGACAATGCATCTGCTGAGCTCACCAATGCGTGTGTCTCCTGAGGAGTCGGCACCTGTGACTCCATCCAACACGTGACCAGGTCGGGGGACCTTTTACATCTAAACCATCATATTACAGGAAAGTCTGTCACATTAATATGAGCATGATGTTCCTTTCAGCTTACTGATGGGCTGCTGCTTGCAGACAGCAACAACAAAAAGAATGGCAAGCAGTCCCATCCCACTTCCTACAGGGTCTTCCCGGCCTTATAGATTCGCAGTTCTAAGAACATCTCTAAAGGAAGGTGAAAGGCTGAGGATGCCGGCACCTTCCTTTCACAGAGAAGCACCTACGGTACAGCTGGGTTCAGCCGTGCGGCTTACACAGGCATGTAGCGTCCCCGCTTGGAGCCCGGATGGATCCAAATTCCCGCCACACCGCGGAGCCCCCGCTCCTGATGGCTACATCACGCTACTGTCTCAGTGGACTTAGAGAACTGTGGTCCTGGAAGGGCTCCAGCGCACTGTTGGCTGTCAAATATTTAAAGAAACGGAGTATCACCTGTGAACATAAAAAGTAGGGTGAATTCAGGTAGGCAAATATTAACATTAGCATATTTACCTGATGAAAGCAGTGTAGCAAAACCCAAGAGGGCCGGAGTGGGGAGCTGGGTCTTCATTTCCTATTTCACGATATAGTGCAGCCAACCTTGCGTTTGTCTCAACAAATAGTTTGTCTGGCTTCTCAGAGGCATTTCAGCAAATGTAAATAAAAGCAATACCAGTGGCCGAGAAATCCTAACAGGTAATGTAGGTCAGCTTTTCTCTGTGTTCCTCAGCTTGTCTATTCAGGACCCTGCATCCCGATTTCTCCTTTGCATTTCTGCGCTGTGCTGTGCCTCAGCGATGTTCACATCAAACACTGGGGGGTCGGCCCCCAGAAGCACCTGCACCTTGAATTACAGATTACTTCTCAAAGGGCTGACAGCTGAGACCTACTTGTATGACTGTTCGGGAGAATTCTTTCCAGAACACGCACACACACATGCACACGTACATGCGCCCATGTAGGCATGCACACGCACGCACACACACACAGTGCATGGAGCTCTGTGTGTTTGACCCTCCAGAACAACAACAAACCTGTCTATAAATAGCGACAGCGAGTGAGTAGGATCCACACCTTTTCCGTTTGCTATGCAGCTTGGCCTCTTCTAGTGTTTTCCTGCCAGACTGTGAGTATCCTCAGATCTTTTGCAAAACCAGAGTTGTTATCCTTGCCGATGCCTAATAACCCTATTTATGGCCCAGCCGCGATGGAAGCGATTATTAGTATTCTAAGCCTTGTTCTATAAACTCCATAATGGTACGGTTCATTGTGGTGTTAGCCTTGGGCCGTTAGACATAATTCTGTTTATGACCGTGAAGCCAGGCTGTCCATCCAGAACATGACAGATTACATATTCACTGCATCTGCTGAATCAGCCGGGCTGTGCAGAGAATACCACATGCTCATTTGCAGAGCTGAGGGGACTTCTGGGCTAATGCGCATAGGATTTGGCTTGCGAGGCTTAGAACACAATTCATTTCATTTTGCTCGGTTGAATGTACCCCTTATGGTTTTAATTATTCACAGCTTATATTTTTCTATACAAGTTGATGTCTATTTTTGTTTTTCTTGTGGTAGAATATCCACGTGAAAATCCTTTTATTCACCTGGGTGGAGAGATTCAAACAACCATTTTACCTACCCACCGAGCAGCGGAGGTACTGTATTTCTAGGAGAGCTCAATGAAAATGTGCTTGTGATCATCTCTTCTCCTGTGAGGTATTTTTTGGCCCAACTGGAGTGCTAGATCCCTTATACAAGTAATGGCAAATCTATGGCTCGCCTGCCACAAAGGGCTGCTAGTGTCACTGGAAGCTCACTGCCTCCTATGAAGCACCTATTTTTGATCTTTACTACTGTGTTGATTCAAGCATTGGATCCCTTTGACCGTGAGGCTCCACTACCATCATCCTATAGCTTTCCAGAGCTCTGAGCATTAACATCCCTGGGCAAATGGGAGGAGAGATGTGGCTTTCTGGTCCAGGTCTGGAGCTGGCACTTATCCGTGTGCCCACATCCCAGAGCCACAAGTTGGCTGCCTGACCCCGTTTAGATGCAGAGGATTCTGGAAAGTGTAGTCTCAGTGCGGGATGGTCAAACCAAGGTTCTGTACAATTGAAAGAGGAGTCTCTGTCTCTAGGAATGCTCAGCATCCTCTACTGACCAATGTGAATGCAGAAACTTTGTGAGCCTTAGTGTTCTCATTTCTCAAACAAAAAATGATCTTGGGTACTTCACCCACTGTTATTTTTCACTGGAAGTCTAACCATTAAAACCAAATAAATTGTAAAATGCTACACCAGACTTAAATTATCTGTTGTAATAATCTTAATTAATGGTAATAGAATAAAAACGATTAATTTATCTTATCCTAGCTTACAGAAGTAAGGGAGTGTTCAGTAGCTAGGCCTTAGAAGCCAAGTATCTTTAGTATCACAGCTGTTCTTTATCTGTAGAGCTTCTTTGATGTCTGCCCCATATGCCAGCATGGATCATGGAGTCGTATCTATAGACAAGAAGAAAGAATGGGGCAAACTGAGAAGGTTGCTCGCTGTCTCTGCAAGTTAAGTTGTGCTACGCCCTGGGTGTCTGCTTTCACTATTCCACCAACATTGCTAAAAGCTCCCAGCTCTAAGTTCTGAGCTGAGCACCACACCCGTCATCTCAAATGCCAGTAGCTCCGGGTCCCCAGAAGCCAGCATGGAGTGTGCAGGTGGCATCTGCTCCCGTGGTGTCTGGACAGACGTAGGGCAGGTGGTGCATGCACAGGTTAGAAGACTTCTAACCTGGTGCCTCTGTGTCAGCCATGCATAGCCTGACTCTGAGGCTCAACCCTCTGGCGTCTCCTTTTCTAATTTATTCTGCCTTGATCTTTAGAGTAGAGTTTACGGAGGTTGAACGCGATGTTTCTACAGAAGTAGCTGCGGCAGAGCTCACTCCAGTGTTGGCCAAGTGTCACTGGCGCGTTTCCCTCGCTTTGTGGGAATGCTACCAATGTCTAATATCCCACAGTCAGGCAGTAAGGAAGCTGGGACCACAACCCAGGACTGCCTGAGTCCAAAGCTCATTTTCATAATCTTTCTTGTTTTTGTTTTTAATTTTGTAGTAATTACTGTTGTTGTTGCTTTTTTAAGCTTGGAACTACGCTTGGCCCATGGTAATTGGTCAGTAAATCGGGAGTCACTTGTTCAGTCCACTGCTGGATGAGAGCGGTATTCCGTCCCCCAGTGAGCCAGACGTCCGGGCTAAGTCTTCCCTCGGGGATAATGGAGCCCTTGCACATCTTAGCTGTTCTGGAAACTTCTCTTCAATGACTCAGTTCTTAATGGGAGAAGGTCAAGGAAGTTGCATCTCATCAATAGGGTAAAAGAGGTTATTTCTGTTAGACCTCATCTATATTATCCGTTTTCATCTACTTCTCAACAGTTTTGTCTTTCTGGGTATGAAGTTTGAATGCTGAGTTTTCTTCTTTTTAAAACTGATTACAGAGAAGAGTAGATTAGAACCAGCAAGCTTATATATCCTGGGAACAAAGAATCTAGGATACATGCTATCGGTATGCCTGAAAAATGTTAAGAACAAAACCAATGCTAAGGTAATTATAATCATTCAGCTGAAAAAGCTAGCTCTTCGTTTATCACAGGACATAGCCAAAATTTCAAATGGATCAAATATTTCCATAAAGTGAGAGAACAAAAGAAGCAGAGAACCAGGTGCTACCTCAGTTCTCAAGAAAGGAAATGTTCTTTCACACAAAGGCAGCCATGAAAGGAACTATAAATACCGATTAGATATTTAACCGCTGAAAAATGTACATGAACATCAAAAACATATTAAACGAAAGGGAAAGGCACATATTCAACTGCAAGAAAACATTTTCAACGTAACTTTCATTTAATTTTCACAGTATTCCTGAGAGGTGTCCACTCGTATCTCCCTTCATACCTGAGGAAATTGACACCCAGACACCTTAGTAATTGGGCAACTTGCCCAAGGTACTCTGCAAATTAAGTCCTTGCAAAGGGAACACTTGTCTCTCTCAGTTGCCCTCCTCAGGTTAAAAAATATAGCTGGAAAACTGTTCTCACTGTTAAGTTTTTGTTTTTAGTTTTTGTTTCCTCCCATGATATAAAGTCATTCACTCTCAGCTGAGATGACTTGGGAATTTCTGCTCTAATTTCTCCAAACTTGAGTAAAAAAAAAGCTTAGTATTTAATAGAAATCAATAAGAAAAAATAAATATAAGTCTGTGAGTACGAGTGTGTTGGTGGACCCCTGCCTGAGGGGCTGGGAAGCAGGAGTTGGGTCTCCCCAGGTGGTGCCCCCTCCCTGCGGCCCGACTCCGGGCTGTGAGAGTGACTGTCCCCCGCCCTGCCTGTGCTCAGCGGAGTCCCTGCCGCCCACTCATTCTCCAGCAGTGGTAGGGTCTCTGTGAAGTCTATTTTAGAGTGAAATAATCACGCCAAATGAATAACCTCCGGGTGTCTGTTAGGGCAGTGCCGGTGGGTCGTGATTGCGCCCCTCAGACTCCCCTGTTAATCCTGTCTGGTAAAACTCTAACCCTACTCTTAGGCCACCTCATCCGCTAACTGTAGCACGCGGCCAGCAGGAACATTCTAGAGACCATGTCATATGTGGCCGGCTGACCTAAACCCCAGAGCGAACCAGAAGAGCTCCGTGTCTTCTTCCTTTTTTTTTAAAAGAGGGTAAAATTAAACATAACAAAACAGATCATAACAATGTAAGAGTCACAGATTTCAAAGCAAGACACCTGGAGATCTTCACTGTCTGTCATATTGTCTCTTGTTTTCTTCCAAATAGTTGTCGATATCTTCACATACAATGAATTCATACAAAACAAAATAATGTAAAACTGCTCAGAACAGGATCATGATGGCATTTTAGGTCTTCAAGACCAGACAATAAGGAAGTCAACAATGGCTGCCATACTGTCTCTCATTCTGTTCAAAATAGCTGTCCATACCTTCATGTATGTTGAAATTAAACAAAACAAAAGAGACTAAAATCACTCTGAACAAAGAATAATAACATTGCTGGATTTCACAGCATGATGCTACTGAATCAACACTGGGTACATTAGTGTCTCTTTTTCTTCAAAGTAGCTGTTCATTTCATCTTGCATTATATGATCAATTCTCATAAACTATTTTAGAAGTTCTACACATGCATGAGTTTCTACCTGTATACCTATCCTTCTGTATTAGAGGGAAAAGCAAAACAAACCAAGACAAAACAATACAAATTCCTAGAAAAACAAGAAACGAAAAAGACATATAAACAACAATAGCAAAGAGCCCAGAACACTGACAATATAGGCCTTCTAAACAAAGTGGTATGAGGATAACTAGGGTTGTTATTTTACATAATGATCTTCAAGAGTTCCTCAGATAACTATACAACAATATGCACAATTGTTCCAATCCTAGGAATGTTAACTATTTATAGTTAACTATTTATAGAACTTATAGAGTTTGTAGCGCAATCATCTTAGGTATCCTAAGTGTGATTATATAATTTTAGACATTTTTCTTTGCCCTTCCTTTTTCCTTTTCCTCATTTTCCCTGAGATTTTATTTTTCCCTTTAAGCAGATACTTATCCTTTCACTGTAATTATTGATTTTTTTTTGTATCTTATGTACTCTTACCATTTCTTACACTAGGGAGACTATTTGGTATTTACACATGTGAGTTTGATTTATTTCACTTATGAGTGAATATGGTCTCAAGTTGCACCCATTTATTTACAAACACCTCAATATGATCATCCTTTATAGCAGAATAATACTCCGTTGTATAAAAATACCACATCTTTTTTATCCATTTCTCAGTTGATGGGCATTTAGGTTGTTTCCAAGATCTGGCTATTACAAATTGTCCTGCTATAAACAGAGGGGCACATATATCACTGTGGTATGATGTTTTCAGTTCTTCTGGGAATATGCCCAGAAGTGGGATAGCCGGTCAAATAGGACTTCCAATCCCAACTTGTTGAGGAATCTCCAGACTGACCTCCACAGTGGTTGCACCAGTCTACACTCCCACCAACAGTGCAGAAGAGTTTCTTTTTCCCCGCAACCTCTCCAGCATTTGTTGTTGGTAGTTTTCTTTATCCTGGCCATTCTTTCTGGAGTGAGATGTAACCTCAGTGTTGTTTTAATTTGCATTTCTCTCATGACTAATGATGCTGAACATTTTTTCATGTATTTATTTGCCATTTGTATTTCTTCATCTGAGAACTGTGTATTCATCTTGGATGCCCATTTTTGGATTGGGTCTTTGAATTTTGGGGATCTGATTTTTTAAAATTATTTATATATTCTAGATAGAAGTCCTTTGTCTGAGGACTGTTCACTAAGATTTTTTTCCCAATTTTTGGGGTTTTCTTTTGGCTATGCTGGAGATTTCTTTTGACATGTAGAAACTCTTTAATAAGATGTGGTCCCAGTTATTGATTCTGTGAAGTATTTCCCGTGCAGTTTGATTCTTGTTCATGAATTCTCTACCTACCCCTATGTCTTCAAGATTTCTACCTAATTTGTCTTCCAACAAATTTAGTGTTTCTGTTTTAATATTTAGATATTTTATCCATTTAGATTTTAGTACATGGTGATAGGCATGGGTCTAGTTTTAGTTTTCGGCATATGGAGAGCCAATTTTTCCAGCACTGTTTATTGAAGAGTCTATCGTTCTTCCAGTGAGCGTGTTTGTCCTCTTTTTCAAAGATAAGGTGGCTGAGTGTGTTTGTAGTTGTAGTTGTATCTTGTAATCAATTCCATTGATCTTAAGGTCTGTTTTTATTCCAGTACTATGTTGATTTTATTACCGTAGCTTTGTAGTATAACTTCAAGTCAGGGATTCTGATGCCTCATGCCTTGCCTTTGTTGCTTAGAATTGCCTTTGTTATTCTTGGTCTCTTCTGGTTCCTGAATTCTCCTGAATTTTAAGAGTGATTCCTATAGATCTATGAGGTATGCTAGTGGTGTTTTGATTGGGATTGCATTAAATCTGTATAACAATTTTGGGAAAATAGCCATTTTCACAATGTTTGTTCTTCCTATCCATGAACAAGGGATGTCTTTCCATTTTCTGTGGTCCTCTTCGATTTCTTTTTCAGGGTATTATAATTTTGACTGAGTAGATCTTTTGTTTCTTTTGTTAGATTAATTCCTTTTTTAAAAAATTTTTATTTGAAAGAGAATAAAACAAAAGAGGGCAGTACAGAGCAGATCAGAACAGAACAACATAGGCAACACAGTACTTTACATTAAGACAACCGGACATCAACAGTAGCTGTCACAATATCTCTTACTCTGCTATAGTTGAGCATAGTTTCAAATACAATAATATCAAACATAACACAATGGTATAAAGCCATGCATATAGTGAAAGAATTACAGGGCTTTCTGAAACGAATAACAGAAAAGGATCAATGGGTACTATAATATCTCATTTTCGATAACAAAAAAAATTTTGTTTGAACTATCACACATATTCAAATTCCAATAAGACACAATGTGATAGAACCAATGGTAGTAGAACCCAAGAAGCATGGTAGGACTTCTAAGAAGGATGATATTAAATCAGCAATAGCTGTCATAATGTTTTGTTTTCTTCAAAACAGCTGTTCATATCACGCATGATATAGTCAAACAAAAGAGGATAAAACCATTCCAACTGATGATAGAAAACTTTGAAAGACTTCAAAGCTATGAGATGGGGCCTCATGCTTACCATACAGTCTTATATACTCTTATCAAATCTCATACTAGGGAGACTATATGGTATTTACCCTTGTGAGTTTGGTTTATTTTGCTTAAGAGAATGGTCTCAAGTCGTGTGCATTTATTTATAAATATCTCGATGTGATCATTCTTTATAGCTGAGTAGTACTCCATTGTATAAAAATGCCACAACTTTTTTATCCATTCCTCAGTTGATGGTCACTTAGGTTGTTTCCAAGATCTGGCTATCACAAATTGCGCTGCTATAAACATGGGTGCACATATATCACTGTGGTATGATGTTTTCAGTTCTTCTGGGAATATGCCTAGAAGCAGAATAGCTGGGTCAAATGGGGCTTCCAAACCCGGCTTTTTGAGGAATCTCCAGACTGACCTCCACAGTCATTGCACCAGTCTACACTCCCACCAACAGTGCAGAACAGTTCCTTTTTCCCCACAGCCTCTCCAACACTTGTTGTTGGTAGTGTTTTCTATCTTGGCCATTCTTTGTGGAGTGAGATGGAATCACAGTGTGGTTTTAATTTGCATTTCTCTCATGACTAATGATGATGAACATTTTTTCATGTATTTATTTGCCATCTGTATTTCTTCATCTGAGAACTGTGTATTCATTTCAGATGCCCACTTTTGGATTGGGTCTTTGAATTGCGAGGGTCTGATTTTTTTAAATTCTTTATAAGTTCTAGACAGATGTCCTTTGTCTGAGGAGCTGTCCATGAAGATTTTTTCCCAATTTGTGGGTTTTCTTTTCACTCTGCCGGAAACCTCTTTTGACATGCAGAAACTCTTTAATAAGATGTGGTCCCAGTTATTGATTCTGGGAAGTACTTCCCGTGTACTTTGGTTCTTGTTCATGAATTCTCTTCCTACCCCTATATCTTTGAGGTTTTTACCTACTTTGTCTTCCAGCAGTTTTAGTGTT
>PVJX010038398.1:0-16357 GCA_004027295.1 Dolichotis patagonum
GAATGCATAATTAAATTTTGTTTCAGGAGAGATAGACTCAATGAAGACTTCATAGCTATAGCCCTTTTTAAAGCTGGTTCTTGAAGGATGAATAAGAGTTCTTCAAGTGTTTTCTATGCAAAAGTAACAGTGTGAAAATGAAGGTGTAGTGGTGTGAATATACAATAAGGAATGGTCTATAGTCTGCTATAACTGTATTGAAAAATAGGAAAAGAAGGGATAGAAAATGGCTTTGGAAAGGTAGGTTCATTTTAGATTGTCAGGAGCCTTGAATACTGTGTTATGAGTTAGGATTTTATTATATAGACCATTATTGGTATTTTTATGAATTTGAATAAATACTTGAGGTATATCTTACATCATTTTTCACTATACTATAATTGCTCTTAAGCTAATCAATGTCACTGATTATTTGTCTTTCAATTCATCTTTTGTATTACAAAATTATTACTACTAGAGATTTGACTGAGGCACTTTACTGCTCAAAAATCTTTGCTGATAAGATGAAGTTCAAACTTCAGCAAGTGCCAGAAAAAGCTCTTTACAGTCCAGCACTGTTCTTTTTTCCAGCCTTATCTTTAGGCTTTTTTTCTTAACCTAGTAATTATATCAAATGATGACTAGTTGTTTCTTGAATTTAGGTGTAGACTTTGCTATGAACCTTTGTTCATGCAATTCCTTATACCTAGAAAACTATTCTTACCTAACCTTCTCACTTCTGTTTTTCTCATCTTGTAAACTCCTATTTATTCTTTAGGATCAAGTACTACTTGCTCTGTAATGTCTTAGATGACACTTCACCTGTGTAGATTTAGTTCTTATAGTCTCATAAAACCTGACCCATTTCTAATACTTAATCATGTTACATTAGAATAAATTGTGCCTATTTTTCCCCAGATTGTGAGCCATTTAGGGCAGGTTCTGTTCTACTAATTTCTGTGAGTTAGTTTACTGCTTTACAATAGTATATGTTCACTAATTTTAAATAAGTGCTCTGTGTTTTAGGAAGAGAATTCTCTGGGTAGCATGGAAGATATATTAAGGCCTCCATTGTCCTTTTGATGTTACTTTGCTAATTTGCCTGCTTGTCTGGCAGAACCAGTTAGTTTAGAAGTACTCTTTCACTGAATATATATGATGTCCCGTTGCTCTGCTAGGTACTGATAGTATTCTGGTGAAGAGAAATGCCTACCCGTTTTCTTGAAGTTGTAGTTCATGATAATCAGATAATTCCTTTTTGGATTCTAAGTGATACAGTGCCTGTGCCTCTGCTTCTCTTTCATTTTTGTATTCTTCAGAATGCTCTGGAAGACAGAAGGTATGGCACATCAGTGTTTAAAAGCATATAGTTTTAAAGTCCAAATAAGTCACATGGAAGGACTTTTTACACAAGAGTGGTCTTATGCCTTTGCTAAAAAATTAGCAATGGCAGCTGTTCTTTTTTCTCCCAGCAGCCTGAGAGACCACTCTTACTCTAGGGCAGTGATGGAGAAACTTTTTGAGTTTTCAGTGATACAGCTTGCTGTGATACATGTGCCATAGACTTGCCACTATTGGCGTGGGGAAACAGATGCAAGTACTGCATTTCATTAGATTTTAAGAGGTACCATGATTGCTTTGGGTTGAAGAACATGAAGCCCACTGCTGAAATGAAAGCATAGCTAAAATTTAACTTGGGGCATGATAAATTAGAATACAAGTTAAAGCTTAAATTTTAGAACATATCACAGTACATAATGCTGACTTAATCTGTAATACCAGGTTAGTTGAGTTCATATTTTAGAATTAAAAATCCTTAATGAAAATACTCCATATAATGAAAACTTCAAGCTGAATTAATACACCTTGGGATGAAGTGTTTGCTAGTATTTGATCCTTTTTTGTAGATAATGGGGATTTTCCTTATATAAAATATGGCCAAAATATTTGATTCACAAATAACCTGTTAATGGAAGAAATAAATCTTATATTGCTGTATGTAATCCCCATTCTCTTGTGTCAATTGCCAGTCGTATCTTGTCATTGTAAGAATCTGTAGTCTTAAGGGTTACTAACTGTAGAAGAAATGCCAAAATTTTAGTTAATTTATGATCTTAGGAGGGAAAGTAGGAAAGCTATGAAAAACAATAGCTGTTTAGAGATGTAATCTTATGAAAAGGGCTCCTAGTGTACATGGTCAACCTGTATGTTAGTCCCTTGCCTAACTTTTTACCATTTTCATTCCCCATCACTTCCTGAAAAGTAGGGCAGTGTTTTGACCAGTGAGGAATAGATTGAATTAATTTAGGCTTCTTTTTAGCCCTTGCTGCTAATACTTCTAGACAAAGCTAAATATTCCTACTATGATGTCAATGAGAGTGATTTTATTCTAGTATCAACCTGTGATCAGCTAAATTTTGACTTGGAAGGGTGAGAGAGAATGTAAACAGTTTTAAAAGCACATTACCATTTTGAAGAGTAGGATAGGCATATTTTTATTTCTCTAATTTCTACAACAGAGAGTTAGCAAAAACATGAGGAACAGCAGAAAGAACAGTAAGAAGGAAATACTAGGAAGTATAAGGGTGCCAAAAGATAAACTTGGCTGAAGTTTTTTTGTCACAGGAAAGGAGGAGGAGATGATGGTTTTCAACTACAACCCCTTAATTTTTGGATTCATAACACAGAGTAGTAATAATGGTACCATGTTATGCTCTATTGTATATAATCCAAATTCATTTAAGAAGTATTGACTGAGCACCCTTAGATGCAAGGTATTGTTCTAGGCACTAGAGTTACATTTATAAACAGAAACACTTGATTTCATAATGTTTACATTCTAAGTAATTTGAAAGTGATCCACAAAATGATGAAAAATACAGAGCAATATAAGGAAGATCAGGAGTGCTGAAGTTATAGATTGCAATTTTAAATGGGATAGTGAGAATAGACCTCATTGAAAAGGTGATATTTAAGCAAATGCTTGGAGTATATGTTGTACCTAGGAACGAGCCTACAGGCAGTCAATGAAGCAGCCCAAAGATGTGAGCAAGCCTGATATGTTGAAGAACCCTTAGGAGGCTAGCGTGGCTGGATCAGGGTGATTGAGTGGGAAGGTAGTAGGATGAAGTCAGAGGTAAGAGGCACTAGGACACAGAGAATCAGTGTAAGGTCTTAGTCTTTGATGTGGATACTAGGTGATGGTTTTGAATAGGGGAGTGATAGGTTAGATTTTTCATTTTCTTTCTTTGTTTTATTATCAGTATTTTCAAGTATAAAGAGAAGAATAACTAATGTGTGACTATAACTTTATCACCCGGAATTAGGTTTATTAATATGTTGCCATGCTTTTTTGAAATACCTATTTATTTATATTGCAATTATCATGAAAGTTTCTTCAAAAATATTGTACTTTTTACTCTTTAAAGTTTACTCTTTAAAACTCTTTATATATAACCAGAGGGCTAATTTCATACCTAATGAGATCACTGTCATATAATAAAATGAAACTATGTTCAGATTTCCTAAGATGTCCCCAAAATTCATTCACAACTAGTTTGTTGAAATGATGAACCAAAGACCATACATTGCATTTTATAGTCAAGATTTTTCAGTCTCTTTTTTATTTAGAATGCCTCCTCTCAGTTGCATTGAATTTTGATAAGACCATTCCTCAAAAGATTCGATTTGGAATTTGTATGGTTGCTTTTTCATGGCTGATTTAATTTGCTCTTTGTCTCTATATTTCTTACATATGTGGAACCAGGTATAAAGGCTTGATTATATTCAGTAAAATATTTAACAGCAAAAAACTTCAGAGGTTATGGTACAGGATTCATGTACTTATTATCTGATGTCTGTCCTTAAATGGATCAGTTAACAGTCTGAGCCTTGTGTTATACATCCCCACGCTAAGTTACATGCAGGTTGATACTTTGATACTAAAGTGAATATTCAGTTTCTCATCAGTCTTACATTAAATGGTTTAGGATCCATGGGTAATCTTTGGTTGAGCCAGTTTTTTGCCTGAAGAACCCTATATTCTTGGTTTACTAACTTTATCATGTCCTCCACATCCTTTAGTTGTTGTTCTAAAATAAAGAAGAGTTACTTATTACCGACTCAGGCCATTTGGTTTCCTTGAAATGCAGTTTTTACTGGAAAGTCAAGAAAAGTGCTTTAATGTTTGTCTATTAGTTAACTTATTGAGGAAAGAGCTTCTTTAGTAGCAATCTTCAAGGAGTGTAGGGGTGGGGGAGGGAAAGAGAGACAAAAAGAAAAAGTGTGAACATACTTGAGTATGTTTGTATTGATTAAAGTTTTACAAAGATCCACCAGATCGTGGCAGCAGTGAATGTTGATGAGATTCTGAATATATTTTGAAGGTGAGATTGCTGATGGATTGGATGTAGAGTATTAGAAAGTAGAGTTAAGGACTACACATTTCAGAATTTTTTTTTTGATCAAGAAGCTAGAAAGATGGGAGTTTTCATCAGCTGAGGTAAGGGAAATTTCAAATGGAATGGGTAATGGAATGTTGGAGGTAGGAACAGAGATCAGTTGTATATGTGAGAAATCTGTTAGATATCCAGGTGTAAGTAATTGGTATATGGATCTGGTAAATAACTGGATCTGAATAAATAGTTGGGTGTATAAATCTGGTGTTCAAGAGCAATCATAGAGCTAGGAATAAAAATAGATGTATTGAAAGCATGTAGATGCTGTTCAAAGTTACAATACTGGATGAAATCACCAAAAGTTGAACATAGAAAGATAGAAGAGAATCAAAGACTGAACCTGAGAGCATGTCAGTTTTAAGGGCTTTAGGAGAAGAGAAGGGACTAGAAAGAAAGGAGAAAAGGAGTGGTGTGCAAGATAAGAGGAAAATAGAGTTTATGGCATTTTGGAAGCTAAATGGCGGAAGAAATAATCAACTCTGTCAAATGCTTCCAGTAGGGCATTTAAAGACTGAGCATTGACTATTGGATTAATCATCACAGACATAAAAACTGGTTATTTTGATGGAGTTGGGTTGTGTTAAGGGAGAATGGGAAGAATGGAATTAGAGACAATTGACAACTCTTTTAAGAGATACTACCAAGGGGTGCAGACAGTGGAGTGGTAGATGGCAGGGGAAATACACTAAAATAAAATAATTGTTTTGTAAAGATGAGAAAGAGAGCTGATTGGAATGATCAGGTAGAAAGGAAAATGTGTGGTAAAACAATAGGGAGAATTATTGGGATTATGTTATTAAATAGGAGAGAAGGGAGGCTAGTGCTTAAGTAGGTGGGTTGACTTTAAATAGCAGAGTTCACTTGTAATAGTAGGTGAGAAGGTAGCATGTATAGCTATAGTTTTTGGTAGGTACAATTGTGGGATTTTCGTAGAAGCCCAATTGATCTAATTTTCTCACTGAAATAGAAAACAGGAAGTAGTTGAGTGCATGGATGAGACAAATAGAGTATAATTGGCCAACAGCATTCAGGGTCTATTTGAGGTTGGATATATTGGTATCATGGAGGGGGTTATAGATGTTGGTGACAGTAAGGTTTAGGATATGAGGTGAGTGGCTAGGATAGGGTAAAGAAGAAGACACTGGGAAGAGAGGAAAGAGTTTAAGGCCAGCTTGGTGGATGCAGTATATACACATGTATATAAAAATCTCTAAAGTTAAGAAAATTAAGAAAGGAGTTAGCTGAGCTTGGTGGCATGTACCTATAGTTCCAGCTACTCTGGAAGCTGAGGTGAGAGGATCACTACGTAAGCCTAGGAATTGCAGATTAGTTTGGGTACACAAAAACAAAAACAGCCTGCAAGAAGAGTGACAGTGCATCAGAGTGAAGGGTACCAAGGTCTGTTCAAGCACAGGTGAATGGAATCTTTGGAAGAGAGGTCTCACTATATAGGGAGTTTTGCTGAGGATAGATTATGAATTCCAGAGAATTATATGGAAGCATTTCAAGGCTATGAAAGGGTGAACTAAAACAGAGAACAGGGATTGTGGAGAATATGAAGATCCAACTGTGGGAGTTGATGCTTGAATTGGGAGTCTGGAGTTCATTTAAATAAGGGTAAAAGAAATAATGGGATCCTAGTATATTTCATTTGGGTGGTGGAGGAGAGGTTGTTGTCAGTAAGTTAGGTATGTTTTTGTGAGTTTGCTCTGAAACTTTGACCACCATTTGTTTTTATTAAAAACTATTTTGATTCTTGCCATTTCTAAGCAGACATTTAAGATCAAGGAATTATTGTTAAATTGAAGATATATCTGTATTAAATGACATATATTCTTTAAATAATATGTAAAGTTTGGTTAGCTTCATATTTTATGTTCCCAATACCCATCACAATTGTGGAAGGAGCCTTACTACAAAGGTTTTATTGTCTATGTGCAGTACAATAAAAGCTTGGTGTGTTGTCAGCATTTGTTTGATTTTTTTTGAACACTTGACTTGCTATTGCCAATTTTTGATTTTCTATTCATCTGACCCCAGAAGTTTAAAATTTTTCAAAATCTGTTATCATTCAAAAGATCCTTGTGTTTTAGCGTATGATCCTCATGGCTGACCTGGAATTGACTTTGCCATTCTGTATTTTAAAATGTTGGTTTACATGGCTGTAGTGTATATGGACACCTGTTTTGAAGGAGAAGTCATAAGGCAAGCAGATAATGCTTAGTATAGAGTCCAAGAATTAAAAGTATAAGGAGACAGTGGAAAGCAAACAGACAGTTCTGTGTGTCCACATTTGTCAGTCTTGTCTGTTTGCACATCCATTGAGATAAATACTTGAAAAAACAAGATAAGAAAACATAAATAGAGATACAGGCATTTGTTATACAGTTTAAATTTTTACTTATTCTGTTCAATTGTCAGATGTTATTCAAATGTATAATGTAAAAGCCTATTTTCAAAACTTTCTCATGTTTGTCAGAAGATGTTTGAATGTGAAAAGGGATGCTGATATAGTAATTTTTGCCCTAAATTCAGATTTTTTATATGACAAGTATATTTTTGGCTTATTTGGTCTAACTGTTCTTAATTACAAGTAGATAAAAGATATGATTTTAATTGTTTCACTTTATACACTAAGTGGAAACTTTTGTTTTTAAAGGAACCAAATGGCGAGACTCCATCATCTTTATACAGAGTTGCAGCAGTACTTCTGCAATTTAATCTTATTGATTTAGATGATCTTTATGTACATGTAAGTCAAGTGCACTGCTTGGAATACTTGCTTATCTAGCCCAGGGGTGGGATAGAGGAGTAGGCAGTCATGTAGCACTGCAAGTTTGGTTTTAGCTCTCAAGTCTTATTTTTTGAAGCCCTAATACATTAATGCTTTGTTTACTTGATAAAGTGAATGATTTTAATTTTTTTGTTTGACAGTTGTGGAAATCAAATACCTTTTTGTCACGTTTACTGAAGTTAAGATTAGATACAAAGTTCAAATTCTTTCAGTCATCAAGGCATGTCTAATGGGGAGAAAGGCCAAGTTTTAACCGATATAGTTTTCTGTTTATCATGTGAATAACGGGAAATATGGGATTATCCAGGCACTTCTTCCTTTTCTCTACAGTGTTAATCTTAGATCTATTTCAAGATGAATGATGAACTTTGTTAGCATATTTATATTTTTAGTGTATCTAAAAAGAACTTGTGTTTTTATTGTGTAGCAAATGACTACTTTTGTGCCTTTATTGTTAGATTGGGGATTTAGAAGAGTTGTGATTGTGATAAATAACCTATAGGTTGGCAACAGTTTAGCTGTCAGTTTGAAAAAGCTATTTTCAGTGTATCAATTACATTAGATTTGAATTAGAATATCTGTTGTCTTAAGCATGTCTAAAGATGACATTATTTTGGCTGCTTTTGAAATCACTTTATAACTTCCTTGCCCATCTTTGTGCAGAATTGAATAAAACTTGGTTTCTATCATTAAAGCAGTTGTATTCTAAGAAGGAGAAAAATGGTATTTTAAAATAAGTATGCTGTTGGAGGTATTCACAAAGTGTCAGAGCTCAGAGTAGATAATGATCATATGTTTTTGATTTTGGAATACTTTCCAAATACTGATGTTGATTTGAAATCTTGATAGGTGACTACGAGTTGTCCAGGTTTAAATGCTGGAGAGCTTTGTAGTTAAAATTAAGTTAGTATAAAGGCAAGGAGTTTAAAGAGACTTCATTATCCTGTTACGTGAATATTAGGCATCTCGAGTTAGACTCTGTGTGGTATGTAGGGGAAATGCAGATGGAGAAGTAGGTTGGAACCAAACTGTTAGACGGACTTTGAGTGCACATAGTCTGTTTTATTTCCTCTTGGGAGGAGACAGCCATTTAGGATTTAAAGAAGAGAAGTAATATACAAACTTAGAATATAGAAAATTGATCAGAAAAGGGAGAATTTGAAGATGTAGGCAATCTGGCATAACAAATGAAAGATTTAAAATGGTGATAAATTTAATATTATGTCTGAGTGTAACAGTAAATGCAAGCAAACCACGTGTTCCTATTAAGATGCCAAAGATTGACAGGTGGGATATAAAAATTGGCCTATTTATGTTAGATACATGTAAAATCCAAGGATATAGTTTTTGCTTCATATGCACCCAATAATATGCTATTCTCAAAATACACAAAAGTAGAAATTGAGATAATTATAAGAAAAATCATTCAGTTTGTGCATTAGAGGAAATTGCAGTGGTCCAGGTAACAGATGAGGAGTGATGCAAGGCATACAAGTAAAGCAGTAAAAATGTGTTTGCCATGCAGACTGGAAAAAAAATCTTGTTTACCTCCTTGCACCAGTCCATAGTGGTTTTCTCCCTCCTTTTTCTTGAATAATGAATGAAGCCTACAGTATTTGACATTTTTAAGTTTTCTTTCATTATTTATTGATTGTTCACTTGGTGTTTGTCTTAGCTACTGAAATATATATTTCTAGGGAGTAGAAATACTTTTGTGTAGCTCTCTATGGTGCTGAGAAACTACTAAGTAGTTTGTTGATTGTCTTTTTTCTTTATACCATGGTTATTATATGAAATACTTATATTAACCATGATAAAATGTGGCTGTACTTGAGTCTTTTTTCTTTAGAAGGTTGACTCTAAATGTTTCCTTTCTCTTTTGCAATAGGTACTTAGAAAATAAAAAAGATGTCAAGCTTGACATTTTTATTTAGAGCGTTCAAATCTATTCCTTGTTATAATTCGGTAACTCTCCCTTCCCAAATCAGATCCATATACAGTACTTTATTTAATTAGAAGCTTGGCCTTGAAAGAGGGAATTATGTGATATTTTTAATGGAAGAGATATTTTCTTGAGCAGACTAACAAATTTAGTGGTAAACATCACTCTTGTGCTCAATTAGGACCTTTAATAGAGAGGAGACATGAAACTTTGAAATGCTACAGAATTTTAGGATGTGTACAAAATTAGGTAGTACCTAGCTCTGTCAAACTATAAGAAAATAACTGACACTTAGTTTGGAAGGGAAATCGTAGTCATGAATAGACTAGAGTTGTTATTTATAGTTTTATCAAATGAGAATAGGTGCTATTTGCTTTTTATATGAGTATATAGTTGGCACTAGCTGTTTCTTAAAATTTTAATGAACTTTTTTAGCTTCTTCCAGCTGATAATTGCATTATGGATGAACATAAACGAGAAATTGTGGAAGCTAAGCAAATTGTTAGAAAACTTACAATGGTTGTATTGTCTTCGGAAAAACTTGATGAGCGAGAGAAAGAAAAGGAAAAAGAAGAGGAGAAGGTAGAGAAGGTAGAGAATTTTTTCTCGTAAATTTAACATTGTTTTCTTTATTTAGAATTATGAGCTATAACTTCTGATAGTTAATCAGCTTATGGAAACACAATTTGTTAAATTTGAATATGTAAGTACCTGATTTAGGGAATGCTCATTTTGCAAATGTGATTTCATTTTTAATCTGAATGGCACCCTCTCAAAATTTTAAAATATATTCTATGTAAAATCAAAATGTATTAATTGTACTTTTGCCCTGTATCTGAATGTTCCTCAACTCCTAAAGGAATTCTCAAAGATAAATTGTTATAGTTCGCTGTGGCACAATACAGCATTAACTAGTACTTAATCCCAAGTTTATTAAACTGTAGCACATATGTCTGCTAAATGAAAAAGCAGATCCTAGTTTCATTTTACATTAACTAAATATTCAGGGAAATGCTGTTTCCCAGGGATGGCAGATATTTTTGATACATTTTGACACATCATTTTTGTGTTTAGCTCGATTTTTAAAGTGAAGTTTTGAGATTTCTGTATCATAAGTGTCTTTGTTTGCCTGTTCATTTTTAGCCACCTGATAACCAAAAACTTGGTTTGTTGGAAGCCTTGTTAAAGATCGGTGATTGGCAGCATGCACAAAATATTATGGATCAGATGCCTCCATACTATGCAGCTTCACATAAACTAATAGCCCTTGCTATTTGCAAGCTGATTCACATAACTATTGAGCCTCTCTACCGAAGGTATGTTGCTGTATACTTACATTGAGGTAGAACTAGTTTAGGACTACTTTAGAAAAAATCTGCATATTTATCTTTTCTCTTCAAACCACACATGTATTATGTATTCTCAAAAGATAAGAACTATTCACAGAGAGTTTGACTATATATTAATTAGTGACTTCTTTCCTAATGTCTAGTGAATTATGAAAGTGTAGGTTAGATTTGCCCCCTTAAGAGTGAAAACTTTTTTTCTCTGCTTTTGAGATTTCCTCATTTTTCGGGGGAGATAGACAGTTCCTGAGGTTGTTACTTAGTGTGATGTTCCTCTGTCCTGGGTTGAGTGACTCTTGAGGGAGGACATTGCCACTGTGTGCCTTATGTCTCCTGGCATATAGTCTGCTGTTCAGGAAATTACTAGTGAAGCCTCCCGTATTGTCCTTAGTTACTGTGTCAACCAGTCTTGTAGCCCTGAGCCTATTTGCCAGGTATTGAGGAGCAATATTGGCAGCAGCTCTGACTTAAGCTGCACAGATCAGAGACTGCTTCAAAATCTCCAGGCTAGTGACTTGTGCCTAGTTACTGGCTGCTGCCTTCAGTGCCACCTGGGCTGTGGACCATGAAGGCTTCTGCTAAGAGAGTGACCCCTGTGATTCCGTAGTGGAACACTTGCTCAGCAGGTGAGAACTCTGGGCATGCTGCTTTCTTTAGTATGATACCTTCTTTCATTATCTGCTCACCTTTTCTACTATCACTTCACTTGTATCAGTTTAAGCAGTGAAACTCTGACTGAGAAGTGTTTTATTGATTTGAATCAGTGGTGTTATATCTGTGTTTTTCTGCTTCATCTTCAGGTATATCTGAAGTCCACCCCTTGTTCCCTACTGCCATATCCCTATTCTTGATACTGACCAAGTTTAACTCAAATTCATATGATATATATTAAATATGACTTGAAATCTATACTTCTCTGGTATCCTTTTTAAAAAATATGTTAATTTGAAACATTCTCCTCTGAGCTCTGATTTTATTCCTAATGAATATTTTTGTTTTTATACCAGTTAAGAACTATTTGGTATGATAAAGTTAGACAAAGTTGAAATACAGAAAGCAAATGTGAACTAGAAAAGATTCACTTACTCATTAAGATGATTGTGTTGATTTTAAATGATACATTTTATATATATATATGTATTCATATTTATACATTTTATTTCTTTTTATAGAGTTGGCGTTCCTAAAGGTGCTAAAGGCTCACCTGTTAGTGCTTTGCAAAACAAAAGAGCTCCAAAGCAAGTAGAGAGCTTTGAAGACTTGAGGAGAGATGTATTCAATATGTTCTGTTACCTCGGTCCTCACCTTTCTCATGATCCTATTTTATTTGCAAAAGTGGTGCGCATAGGCAAGTCATTTATGAAGGAGGTTAGTAAAATTTTTCTTTCTAGTAGAAAAGTAAATTTGGAAATGAAAATTTCTGAGTATACCTGTATTTATCAGGATTTCTAGAAATAAGAAAAGTTGAATAAGGTTTGTGTAAAGCTTATTGTGTCCTAAGCATGTATGTATCTTATGATTATATCATGTATGTATTATAAATCCTAAACACACAAATAAATATATGCATCATAAACTGTACTACAGATCAGTGACCTTTTCCAAAATGAGCACCCAGTTGTCTTACCACCCATACCAAGACATACAGGAGCACCAGGAAGCTGGAGTCTCCCTTTGTACTCCCCTCAAGGCATAACTCCAGTCCTATTTATGCTTGTTTTACTTTTTAAAATTAGGTTTGAGGTATAATTTATACATGGTAAAGTTCTCCAATCTTCATTGTTTATTTTGATGAGTTTTAACAGATACGTACAGTTGTGTGTCTACCACCATAATTACAACAAATAATCAGTGGAATATTTTCATTACCCATAAAGTTGCTCTTGCCACCTTGCAGTCAGTTTTCTCATTCCCTTTTTCTGATAGGCTTTCTGTCACTGTGGTGTTGCTTTTTCTATAGCTTTATATAAAGCTATAGAAAAAGCTGTACTCTTTTCTGTCCTAATGTTTTTAAGATCCATGTGAGTTATGGCATATGTCAGTAGTTCCTTTTACTGAGTAATATTTCATTATATAGATGTACTAGTGTTTATTTGTTTATTCCTCAGTTGTGAGCATTTAGATTGTTTTTAATTGGGGTTTATAAATAAAACTGCTTTGAATGTGTTGTGTATGTTTTTTGGGAGGCATAGGTTTTTATGTCCCCACCAGTGAGATTGTTGGGTCATATAAGTAAGTGTATCTTTAACTTAATATAAAATTGTCAAACTGTTCCAAAGTGTCTGTGCCATTTCATATCCTTCGGAGCAATTGTGTGAGACTTCAAATTGCTCGATATCCTTACCACACTTAGTATTTTCACTGTCTTACATCATTCTATTGAGTAGGTATGTTGTTCTACTAAGTATGTTGTGTTCTCTCTGTGTGCTTCTTTTGTCTCTGATAACTAGTCATATTGATCATCTTTTCATTTGCTTATTTGCCATTTGAAATTATCTTTAGCAAAGTATTGTTCATACCTCTTGCCTCTTTTCAGATTGGGTTGTCTTTTCATTATTGAGTTGTAAATGTTCTCTATATATTGTAAGTATAAGGCTTCTATCATATACTTCATTTTGAAACTGTTTTTCTCAGTCTGTTTTGTTTTTTCTTTTTAACTATCTTTTGATAAAGGATGTTTTCTGGTTAATTCCAATTTAATGATATTTTTGTTTTTACAATGTTCTTTTTGTACAGAGAAATCTTTGCCCAATCTAATGCCTTAAAGCTGAAAAGAATATGTAATTTCGTGCTGGGTATGGTGGTCTATACCTGCATTCCCAGTGGCTTGGGCACCTGTCAGGGGGGATCGGAAATTTGAGGTTAGTCTGGGCAACTTAGACCCTGTCTCAAATCAGGGGGAAAAAAACCACCTACCTCAGTGCAAAGGCCCTGAGTTCAATCCCCTGTACCACTACAAATTTGTATATTGTTACTTGCATTTGACTTTAATTTTACACAGCAGTAACTTTAGAAAAATTAACATTTCTTGTATATGAATCCATTAATACTTGGAATATTTGACTTAGTTTTTACTACTTATGTAGTAAATTGTTCTTAATGATCACAAATTTCCATTTTGGAAAGGTACTTTAAAGATATCTGTGAAGTAAATGTTGCTGTACATATCATTTACTATTTAATACATTTATGCAATACTGAAATGACAATGTTTTGCCATCTTGATCATTATAAAGATTTAGAAAAAGATGAATCATGTTAAAAGTACCAGCTTCAAGAACAAGAGGGGTGGGCCAGGGATATAGTTTGATTCCTGTTACCACAAAAAAAAAGAACAAAAGGGCAATCTGTCTTTTTCAAAGCATCACATTAAATCTATTTGTTCTATTACTAGTGATACTAACGTTAGTTACTTGGCTTAAAGTCTTAGCATCAGGTTTTTCCACTATACAGTTACTATGTTTTTCTTTGTTTTATGTAATATGTATTTTGTGGGGATTTACTTTGAGACTATGTAAACAGCCTGTTTTTCATCATATTTTCACCTACCTTATGCAGTTCTTTTTAGTTGAAAATCTTAAAATGTTCAGCTCTCGTTTTGCAATTCTTTGGCTATAGGTATCATAAATTTTTATAAACAGGAGACCAAACATCTAACTTACGGAAATCCTGTACACACACACATACATACATATATACTTTTGCCAAGATACCCAGTTGCTAGAGCTGCCATACTTTCTCTTCCTGCTTTTCCAATGCAGCCCTCCTCTTTCTTTTCTGTCCCACTTATACCTAGTTCCTACCCCATCTCCATTCCATTCTTGTAATAGAGGTAGAAGATGAGAAAAATATTGTCAGAGCCAGCATGTCAGAGAGAAATCTGTCTTTTGCTGTTCCTAGGGTTGTTGTAGAAGAAATGAATCTTTGCAGTAATGTAAGTCAGGATTTTTTTTGGCCTTTTTTGAGACAGAGTCTTGCTGTGCAGTTCAGGCTGGCCTTCAACTCACTTTGTAGCCCAGGCTGGCCTCAAACTCTCGAAGCAATCCTCCTGTCTCAGCCTACTGAGTGCTGGGATAATAGGCATGCACTGCCATACCTGGCTTTTGATTCATTTTTGCCCATAGAAATATTTTACTGTGACCAATTCTTTGGTCTATGTTTATGAGTTTAAAAGACTGTTGTAGACCCAGTTTGGAATTCAACCAGAATTCATAAAGTTCCTTTAAAAGGTGATTAAAAATATTGGTTCCAAATAATGTATTTGTAATTAAACTGCCTTGGTGGTGGAGGCAGTATTTTTATTTTTATTCATTATTTTTTGAGGCAGATTCTCGCTGAGTCATGAAGTTGCCCAGGCTTGGCCTGAACTTGGAGTCTTTATGGCTCAGCTTCCCAGAATGTTGGTATTACAGACATGCACCACTGTACCCCCAGCATCAGTTAAACTTGTATCACTTAAAAGTTTAGAACCACTTACACATGTTTTTTAAAAAGTAGCTTATATATTTGTATCGGCTATTGCTTAACAGAATAGTTTCCTTGCCTGTAGTTATTTGCAGTCAGTTACTTGATTGTGTGTATCTTTATTACATTTGAGGTATGTAGTATAGGACTTTATTGGTAGTGATACTCAAACTTTAGCATATAACAAAATTACCTGGAGGGTTTGTTAGAATGCAGATGGTTGGTCTTACCTTCAGTATTTCTCATTCAGTAGATGTGGGTAGAATCTGAAAATTGGTGTTTCTTACAAGTTTCCTAATGATGCTGATGCAGCTGGTCCTAAGACCAAATTGTTCTAGTATAGTAACCAGTATGTTTTAGCACTTCCCCCTTATAATGAGGTGGTTATGAGTCTATATAATTGTTACATATGAAAGGACATATTTTGCTATCATTAAAATTTTCTTTCTTTGTACAGCACAGCTTTGATGTGTTCAGCTGACAAATATTTTTTGTGTAGTACCTACACACTTTATTTTTAAAATTACTAGTATATGTTTGCATTGCACATTCATCATGGGGAATTGGTACATATACATATGGCATCTTAATCCTTTTTACATTCCTTCTGTCCTCATCCTTTCCTTCCATCCCTGTATTCCCTTTCCTTTTCCAAAAAGTCTATTTTTCTGTTTCCTATCATCTTTTATTTTGATCCTTAAATTATTTTTATTTTGAGTTCACATATAAGAGAAACCGTGTGATATTTAACTTCTGTGACTGATTTATTTCACTTCACACTATTGTCTCAAGATGCATTCGTTTTCCTACAAATGACTCAAATTTATCCTTTATGGCTGGGTAATACCCCATTGTGTATATACACCCAATTTTCTTTATGCTTTCATCTGTTGGTGGATGTGTAGGTCCTTTCCAAGATAAAGCTATTATGGGAGCACCTGTATACTTTAAACTTTATTTTAGAGCCATTTTAGATTCATAGCAACATTGAGAGAAAAGTACAGAGGATTTCCCTTATATCCCATTCTACCCTCAAGCACACATGGGCTCCTCTATTATCAGTGTCCCTCATTAGAATGGTATATTTGTTACAAGTGGTGAAACTACACTGATTCATTATTGTCACTCAAAGTCTATAGTTTACATCTGGACTCAAAGTCTATACTTTACATTAGGACTCACTCTGTTGTACATTTTAGTAGTTTAAACAAATGTATAATTACATTTATCCACCATTCTAGTATCACAAGGAGCATTTTCACTGTCCTAAAAATCCTTTGTGCTCTGCCTATTTATTCTTCTCGCCTAACACTGGCGACCACTTAGCTTTTTGCCTTTTCTGGAATGTAATATAATATCAGCCTTCTTCCTCCTC